>JAPEUT010000156.1:0-63481 GCA_027946375.1 Neodidymelliopsis sp. IMI 364377
CCTCACCATTCACCCCCTCCCCAACCCTCGCAACCTCCCTTCCAACTCAGCAACCGACAACTCTCCACCCGACCCCTCACTAAGCGATCCATTCCGACGAAGCCTTCCGCGTCTCGTTGGCTTCTGCAGGCCTTCAGATTGTGTTGCTGGTGGCGTTGTGGGTGTAGCAGTGACAGAGTGTGTAGAAGTAGAAGTAACGAAAGATTTCGAGGGTTTCGAAGCTAAGCGAGCGCGGTCTTTGAGGAGTCTTGATTCTCGCCGTAGTCTGATGGTTTCGAGAGTTCGCGCTAGGGCTGTGATGATGGATTCGTTTTCGTTTCTGGGTTCGCTGGCGTTGGTGGAGAGGTTGAGGTTGACATCCTTTTCACCATCACCACCACCACCACTACGGCCAGAAACATCGAAAGTTCCCTCTTCCTCTTTCTCTTTCTCTTCATTTACTTCAGCATCGGAGTCGGAGTCGTAGAGAGATCCCAGAGGATTCCAAATCGCAGTCTCAACAGATCGCAAACTATCATCGCTTCTCGTCCTGCGCAGTCGTGTACGCAAGGCTGCGAAGTCGAGCGCTTCACGCGCTTTGCGCTCTTGCGAAGTGACTTTGCGTGTTTGGGTTCGGTACATGATGTTGACGGGTGGGTTGTAGGTTTTTGCCGTTTTGCTGATTGTGTGATTTTTCGTCGTCATTGTTGTTTCTTCCTTCTCTTCCGTCGCTGTAGAAGCACCCTCACGCATCTCAAGATTCTGCAACGAGATGAAGAAGTCTCGTAATTCACGCGAAGATCGAAACCACCTCTCCATCTCTGTCGCTTCTTCACTCTCATACTCCCCCCTCACCCACGCACGCACCCAATTCCCCCCCATGGCCCTTACGATCTCAGATCCAATGGGGAATGCAGACCACAGCATTTGCATGTCCCACAGACTCACGGCTGAAGAATTCATCAACAGCTGTGTGTGGATATGCATATGTAGTCCCCTCAGCCCCTCATCCGGGAGCCCCAGTACGCGCCACGCGTGATGTATAGCCAGTGATGTCGCGAGGTTGGGATGTATGTGCACCATCTCCTGCTTCAGTATGCCGCTATTCTGTAGCATACAGCTTAGTATCCAGCTCAAGCCTTCAACTTCGACAGGGGCGGGGATGTCAATGCCGATATACGGTGTGCGTAGCGCGAGGTTTCTGAGTGGAAGCGGGAGGAGAGGGTCGCGCAGGGAGTTGGAGGATGTGGGACATTGATGGAGACTGGAGGGAAGTAGTTGGAGAGAGAGGTGTTGAAGCAGAGATCGTTTGTAAAGGGTTTCATGGTAGAGGGTGTTTTGCTTGCGCGATGAAAGTGAAGGCGAAGTTGAGTAGAGTGGAGGGAAGTGAAATGAAGGGCAGATTCTGCTGATCACGTTGTATTCCTCTATAAGCAGACACATCTAGCTGACAGCATACTACTGCATGTCGACGACAACCCGAGAGACACGAAACACTAACCTTTTCACTATCACAAACTATGGAAATAGAATCTTTCTACATTCTTTTTAATCGTGATTAGACCTACTAATCCATCGTTATACGTACACTGTCCTCTAGTACGAACGAAAAGAATGTACTCATCATCTAAACCAGACAGCTTGCTCGACAAGTACTGTTTTCAATCTATGCGTCCTCGAACCTGTCGATGCCTCCTGAACCTAAACAAAGCACGACTAGCATATTGCTCATCACCCAAACCCCCCAAACTATGAGAGTCGCACGCCGCAGTAGAGCATCCATTCAGATTAGGTGCTTGGGTAGGTAGCCGCAAAGGAAGTAAATATATACATAAGAAGCAGTGCGAAAAGGCGTGTGAGATGACGCTTATGGGAGCCACTTAGTTATAGACTCTAGAAAACACAGCATATTTCAAGACAAACTATTCATGGATATTCATATTTGGGTATCGATTTGTGTGTGAAGCTGCTAGTCGTAGACTGCGCTGGGTATCTGAGGTGCGCTACTTGTAGTGCTACGCGACTATATAGCAAACATTATTTGACAGCTTCGGTAGACGTATTGTGGGCCGAGTGTGCTGCCAATCACCTTCAAGGTGGAGAGACGAGTGAGTGAGAAGATTGGAGGTGTCGTGGTCCGAGGTTCCTCAAGTCGCACTACTCTTCTTGAAGATGTACTTCAACGCTTTGACACGCTCTTTGATGGAACGTTGTTGAGTTACCTCATAAAGCGGCTTGTGCTCCTCCTTAATGTCGTGCTCGTTCTCGTAGTCGACGTGGACGTAGGCTCGCTCTACGTCTGCAAGCCCTTCGAGCTTTCGTTGCAAGGTCTGACTGACATCATGGGTAATCTTGAGCGGCAGATTCTCGTCCATCACAATGTCGACTTCTACATAGTACTTCTGACCAGCGTGGTATGCTCGGCACTGCTCTGATATTAGCGACTGCTGTAGTTGTGGCGAAATTGAAGGAACTTACAGTATCGACCTTCTCAATGCGGTTGTCATGTGTCACGACCAAGTATGCAAGCTTGGACAGGAACTCCTTCGGTGCCGACTTGCCGACAAGGAGCCAGACGTGATCAAAAGCATTGGCGGCCCAAGACACAAGGATCAAGACACCAATGAGAATGGCACCAATGGGATCGACGTACCAGACAACACGACTTCCGACAATGGACATGGCAAGGCCAAACGCGTTGACGACAATGTCGTTACGGTGGTCGATGAAGAAGACGTGTACCGAGGGGTATCGGCGATAGATGAAACAGTATGCACACAGCGTACCTTTAGCGAAGACTGTGCTGTATCAGTTTAGTCCTCGATAGAGAAGCAATTCCAACTTACTTGCTACAGCCACAAAAGCAATAGGTATGATGTGAAGCCCTTCAGCTGCTTTGGCACCACCGCCTAACGCCCTCCCAGACTCGATGATAAGTTGGATAGCAACGGTAGTCATCAAGCAGCAGAACATAATGATGCCGATGGTCTCTATTCTCGTACGTCCGACGGGGTACTTGTAGACGCTCGGACGGGCTGCCATACGGCTAGTGACGAGCATGACACAGGAGGATACGAGATCCATGAAAGCATCTGCTGCCGTTGCGAACAAGGACAAAGAGCCTGTTGAGATGGCGGCATACATCTGAATGACGAAAAGACAGAAGTTGACGACGAAGGAAGCATTGACCGCAAACTTGACTTTGGGCCCATTCTCAAGGGTATCGAGAGCAGCTAGACGCTCCTCATCTCCACTTTGGAGGAACTGATCAATCAGTGCGTTTTGTCTTGTGTAGAATTTCTATATTGATCAGCATGATCTTGTAGCATTGACAAGCTCCATACCTTCATGCGCTTCTTGTTAGCCTGAGGATAATCTGCCTTCATCTGTGCCTGAGTCACGTTTGATCGACGGTGCTTGCCAAGGTCCAAGGGATCAGCGCTGTCCACGGCAACAGTAGCATTGTCCTTGGCAACCTGCGTGGAAGCCGTTGTTGTGCGTGAAAGCTGCTGAATGGCATCTGCTGGCGCTGAAGAGACAGTGACCGGAGCTATTGTTTGGTCGGCCACTTGGCTCTGAGGTTGCTCATTGGCAGAGGCTGAGTGAATTGTCAGGACCAAAATCTTTAGGTAACCGTCTGAGACTGACTATGAGATTCGGAAGACATGATTCCGGGCTATGGTGGTGCCTTGTACAGACGCTTATGTCAATCGCCGAGTAGATTATAGGATAAAAGGAAAGCATCTACATCAACACCGGGGCTGCGAGTGTAATAAACAAGACCTGGTTCGCCACGGTCCGCGATTCCGCCCTGAAGAGGCTTGTGTTCGAGCCTGAAAGTCATGTTGGTGCGCTTCAAAGACGCGAGTCTACGCGACCGCGTGCAACGGTGGAAAGAGGAAGCGGAGCTTGAAACTAGCCAAGCAACCAGCAGACTTCCCAAGCAATTCTCTTGCTGCAAGTGGTAATAGTAAGACATGCTTAGCCTAATCTTGATGCCACACCACGCTTAGTAGGCTGCAGGTGCGGCGGGTTAGCGCCCGTCTCCTTTTGCATCGAGGCCGCGAGTTCCCCTCGAACAGCCAACATCGTACAGAAAGCTTGTCCTCCCTAACGAAGCTTCAGAAGAGACAGAAGCAAAAAGAGTGGAATTGTTACAGGTTGGCAATGAGGTGTGACATCTAGCCAGCGACAGATGCAAGTCGTGGCTAAACCTTCCCTTTGAGAGGATGCACCAATCACGTTGCACGCTAGACTGGTGGGGGTTTTCGAAGTGTCTCTGTGTCGCCCTTACCAAAACGACGTGATCTTCATCCTTCCAATGCGATATCGGGATATCAGGCTAATCCAGGTTTCAAGGTTCCTATCCATACTCAGTGCGAAACCTATTGGGCTTGGCCAGTCACGTCAGGGAAATCGCGAAACGTTTCATTGGTTTAGCCGAGTTCGTGCACCGAGGTCTCGAACTGGGAGTGTACCAGAAGGGCTCAATGACGCGTCAGAGCATTGCTTCTCTCATCAGAATTCGCAAATCGTCCCAGTCTACGGAGACAAGGCTTGAGCCGCAACAGTGTAAGCCGCATGATTGCGGGTCCTTCCCCAGATCTACGTACAGCGTGCCCAGCCGCCTCCCCAACTTGCCTAGCATGTCAGCATTCTGCCAATAACCTTGGGTATCTCTGTGAGCTGCGATATCCACTTGTAGTCTTACAGACCCATTGCTGTCGTGTTTGTGGCCCACGCGTTCCTGGAACAAGCCTCACTGACACTTCCTGGCAACGTCTGAACCTCCGCGCTCGTTTGTGACGCACCTATCTTAACACGCGATTTGAGGCAAGGACCACTGTATCACTAAGCCATCCACTTTGTATGTTCTAGAGGCTTGCTGATCGGTCAGAATGCGGTTAGCAGTTCCAAAGCTGGCGAATCCTTGAGTTCGAACATATACACCCCTCACGCAGTCAATACGTCTGCTTTGGGGCTCGACCATTCAACAACGCTCTCCACAAGTGTCCTTTCCGCCATTCCCTTTTTCGCTTCATTTTCATAACCGTCGCTGGCGACAAGGCTGCTGGCAAGCCTGGGTTCACTTTTGCATCTGTTTTTATATAATACTTATCACGATGTCTACTATGGAAAAGCCAACATGCGGGAGTGAGGCAGATGGTGCTGCGTATGACTTTCCTCTGCACGTTGCTGCCGTCTGTATGTAGACCCTGCCCAGAACAATACCGTGCTCTATAACTAATCGTTGTGTAGTCATTGTCTTCGCCGCCTCTATTGGAGGTGCTGGATTCCCTGTGGTTGCGAAGAAAGTCAAGTGGATGAAGATTCCCCCGAAGATCTTCTTCTTCTGCAAGCACTTTGGTACTGGTGTCCTGATCGCTACCGCGTTTGTCCATGTAAGCACGACAATTTGACCACTTGGGCATCAGCCTGACTTTCCCAGCTTCTTCCTACCGCCTTCCAGTCTCTCAACGACCCATGTCTTCCAGATCTGTTCACCGAGAAGTACCCCGCCTTACCTGGTGTGATCATGATGGGCTCACTGTTCATCCTTTTTGTGGTTGAGATGTGGCTCAATGCTAAGACAGGCGGTCACAGTCACGGAAGCGCAACTGGTAATGAGTTTGCCGGAGGCGCCCCGCCTCCTGGCATCCAAGCCGCCATGAAGAGCGCTATGCAGAAAAGAAACAGCTACGATTCGCAGAGGACAATGTTAACCATCCGCGACGACAAGAAGGGATGGGTAGAGAACACGTACCCGGTCGGCAACTTCTCTTTCCCAAAGGACAACGATGAGATGGAGCCACGATCTGAGATGCCACCTTGGTTCATCGTCTTCTACGAGCAATATGTTCGCCAGCGGGAGGAAATGGTCAACATGGTCAACCGCGCAATGCCTGCCCTACCTAGTTATCCGCAAGAGAAGTCGGCTGAAGCCACAGTTTCGTACTTTGATGAGGATGTTGAGCAGGCTGTCGATCCTCTTGTACTCAAGAAGCAGTCCCTTCAGATCACTCTGATTGAGGGCGGTATCCTCTTCCACTCGGTCTTCGTCGGTATGACGGTCTCGATCACGGCAGAGGGTTTCGTCATTCTGCTTATCGCTATTGTCTTCCATCAGATGTTCGAAGGACTTGGTCTTGGATCTCGTATCGCCGCTGTGCCGTATCCCAAGAACAGCTGGAAGCCTTGGGCACTCGTTGTCGCATGTAAGTTTTGTTGTGCCCCCAGTTCCGTTCGTACACTGACCCTGTGATCTAGTTGGAACGACTGCTCCCATTGGTCAAGCCATTGGTCTCTTCACTCGTAGCTCGTATGATCCCAACAGCGCATTCGGTCTCATTATTGTTGGTGTTTTCAACGCCATCTCATCAGGACTGTTGATCTACGCTGCACTTGTCGATTTGCTTGCTGAGGATTTCCTCTCTGAAGAAGCTAGTCACAACTTGACAGGCAAAGACAAGACACGGGCTTTCATCTACGTGCTTCTAGGCGCTGCTGGGTACGCTGTGCTCCTCAAGATCTCGCTTTTCGTACGCTAACTTTACAACAGTATGTCCATTGTAGGAGCCTTTGCTTAAGCCTCTCTGCAATCTTGAAACGCTGTGATCTTGTTGTGACTGCTTGTTGTTGTCTTGGAGATGATCAACCACACAGTAGCTTCACGCAACGCAAGCTCCAATATACGCGTCTGTTGGCTTCAAATCTTGCATTTGTCATAGCGGCACTACAAAGCCAGGATTAAATGGTCTGCTGGAATCTCCTACGTCACGCCGTGCCATGACACAATCATTGTATGAGTAGGGAGTGTGGTGTTTCACGGGTTTTTCTTTTTTTACATTACAAAATGGGGCAACCATTCTCTCTTTAATGTGGTCACACTAGTGTAATGACATGCTGTATTCCGTTGCCTATCAAGAAGATGTGCAAGTCACAAGATACAGAAATAAGAGTTGTATCAAAGCCAGTAAAACTGGCCACCTCTGCCCATGTGTCGCTACCTTCAAGTAGGAGAATGTCAACCGAAGTCGAACCCTAGGTTTTTGCACTTGTATACCCAATACGTATAGTGCCAATACGCTTGTCGTGTTTTGTAGCCTGGATGATTTGCTCCTAGAGGCGTCGAAGTAGAATCGGGTTCTCCATCACCATACTGTCGAATCAGAGGTTTCTTAGAGTTCCGAACGGTGAGGCAGAGGTTCCTTTAGAGGTTCGGGCAATCGAACAGCGCTTCGCCATACGATCGAACAAGAAGCGACCAGCGCGCTCGTCATGCTATCTTGTCTTCCCTCTTCCCCAAGTATCTTTATACTCAATGGTTCTTCATCTCGTCGACCACATAGTGGGACCTCAAGTGTAGTTCCGAGATGCCGAAACGATACTGCAACCGGTTTTCTCATCGCCGCGATACTTTCACGTTCGGCCAACAGTTGACCGAGGGCTTGGAATGTGTACGTGGCTCGAAGTTGCGACTTGGCTGAGTCAAGCTGTGTCAAGGAGAACAAGCCTCGAGTTCGCATAATCATTGAGGTGGAGCGGATCGACTTTACTTGGGCTTGGCGAAGCTCAAGTAGTGATTCAGACTTGTTTCAGCGGGTGATGATTAAGAGGCTCGGCGGATGCACGTTATGAAACTGCTTTGCGGCTCGGTTCGGGCGGGTGAGGTTCCAGGTCCAGAGTGATCAACATCAACCAGTACAAAGATCTTCTTGAAAGGCCGGATGGAGGTCGGCTCTACAAAACAAACACACTATCGCCTCGTTGTGCTATGCGAAAGCCGAGAATTGTGCTGCAGTGTAGAAAAGAGGAATCGCATTCATCTCTATGGAGTAGAATGGGCAATTTTCATTTGCAGTTTGAAGTCTGCTGTCTTGATATTCTTCACACTGAACTCGTCTGGCAACAGGACGCGAAGATAATTTCTTCTCTCCATTTGGTAGGATGGAACTAATCAGCAAGATACAAGGTTAGAAGAAGATCACGACAAAGGGCTGAGTCAGTGCATTGTGCAAAAGGGTTCGATATGTTAACCTCACGGTTGGAGGTAGTCAAAAGGTTTTCTCATGATGCAAAAATAGCTAAAATAATGACCTAACCAGGGGTCGAACCTGGAATCTCTTGATGTCGATTGAATCGTAGTCAAGCGCCTTGCCATTGGGCCATTAGGCCAATTAGTTGCTTACTAATTGATGGAAGAAAGAATGAAAGTTAATCTTATAGTGTAGAGTAATGTGGAAATGACACACAAGCACCCTGTTGAAACTGTGGGCATCCTTTGGGGAAGTACAAGGTGGGGCAGACGAGGTCCCAACGAACCACGATATGCCCCAGCCCCACCGACTCATCTGTATTATTAGGAAGCTTTCGTCAAAAATCCGCAGGCTCTTTGTGGACCTGAACGTTTTCAATTCCTTGCATTTTGAACTATTTCTGTGTTTCGCACAAGGATGCTCAGGTCAGACGATTCTTTCCAGATCTTACCAGCAGGGAATGCGCTCCTAAAGCCTCTCCAACCTTGCCTCGTATTAGCTTGTCTTGCATGTTGCAGAGAAGGTTGCATTCAGATATCATCTCCTGTCCACCTTTACATGAAGTCTGGAAGTCCTTAGGAGAATGTTAACAATACTCTAACATAGCAAATATATACTGTAGTCTTTTGTGGACCTTTTTACGCAAAAAGAAGTCAAGCAGAGCTCTCCTGTATGCTCCCATCAACAGTTGAAGGTTATTCATCTACCGCCCGCTTGCTCTACAACTTGAAAGGTTACTACATGAGAGATTGAAGTCCGTATAGATAAATTGAAACGACATACTCCTGGTGAGAAAGTCGTATATTGTAGCTTCTACGAGCAATTCGTGTCTATGTATAACAGCAAACACTCATCATCTGGTGATGCGACACGTACATGCAACCCCTCGACAAACAAAACCAACGCCGCGCTATGCATCACATTCTAACAAAGTGATCATCCCTTCATTGGTCTAGAAAGCTCTGACCTTCTTTCCATCCAACCCGGCCCCATTTTCAGCTTTCCTCTTACCCAACACTGAATCCGGCGTGCTGGGCATTGGTATACCAGCGCCCTTGCTGTACTCTTCGAAGCATGTCGCATGGTAGATTTTACCACCAACCTGCAGCGCGTCCATCCACACAAAGTCATTTGCGTCAACATTCCACTGCGTCTCAAACTTTTCTTGGCAGATGGGGCAAGGCGCATGTTGGAGTGTTGGGTCTTGCGGAACAAGCACATATCGATCTTTCGCTTGTTTCTTCGGCTTAGCAACGTTGTTTGTAGTGGCGGCGTTGGTGACTGGTGTCGTCTCATCGACTTCGCGGTAGTCAATCCAGTCTTTCTCGGACATGTACCAACTCCGGTGAACGCCACGCTTGGCGGCATCTGGGTCCTTGACCTTAAAATGCCAGTCCATATGGCGAGCTTTCTTCTCTTTGCCTTCTGGAGTGCTTTCAAAACGACGACCACAGGTCGCGCAAATGTTCGGCTTGGCCTCGTACAGACGTGATACGAGATGGAAGCGGGGCTTCTTCATAGACGCAGTGGTGAGCTCGATATCGTTCAAGACGTTCGTAGGTGCTGAGACCTGCCTCGCCATAGGTTGAGCAGTAAAGGGAGTACCGTGCGAAGGCATGCCTCCGGGCATGCCACCTAGGGCAGCAAGTAGCCATTCGGCACTTCCAGGCGCGGGTCCTGTACTTGCTGGCTGAATGGGTAATTGAGGAATTGCCATTGGCTGTACTGGTGTAGGTGCCATAGCAGGCGGTGCTGCTCCAGGCTTGTTGAACTGCGCAAGTAAAGCTGCTAAGTTGGCCGTAGGGTTCACAGCTGCTGGAGGAGCCGATACTGCAGGAGCAGGGACAGGTGTCGGGATTGGCGGTGGAAAGCCAGTGAAAGCAGGAGGTTGGAATGGAGCCGGCGCCGGTACCGACGAAGATTGTGCTGGTGATGAGACGCGCTTCAGGAGGTCTGCTAGGTTGAGGGTAGGAGGCTGTGGTGTCGGGGCCGGCTGTGGCGTTGACTGCTGAGGAGGCCTAAAGCCAGCAAGTAATTGCGCGATGTTTGGTGGTGCACTTGCAGGTGGAGCGGCGACAGGAGGGAAGCCTGGTGGCATGCCATGCTGAGGGTATGCTTGTACAGGTGTTTGTGGAGCAAATGTTGGCATTGGTGCAGGCGCGGGAGCTAAGGAACGAACCTGCTTACGAACAGCTTCGAGTTGTTGAGGAGGCAATGTCTGAGTATCGAGTATCTGCTTTAGTGATAAGAGGGCTTGCAACTTTGTTCGAATGTCACTGTCAGCAGGATTGTGTGCAAACGATGTTTGTGTTGTAGCAACGAGCTGCGTGACTTCAGCCTTTAGATCCGCTAAATCGACGGACGACATGGGTTGTGGGCTCTGGATTTGCTGTTGAAGCTGCACAGAAGGTGTCGCTGTAGGTATGGGAGCGCCATACTGAGGAGTAGGTGGAAAACCTGCTGGTCGGCGAGGGTCGTTCGGCGCAGTGTATCGAGGTACATTTTGTGGCGGCGTCGAAGTATCCCTCCATGCCACATTCGAAGGCGGTCGTGCTGGGAGGGCATGCATAGGTCGCGGAACCTGTGTTTGAGCGGCAACCGTACGTATTTTGTTGACAGCATTCTCAATGTCTCCAGTGACGTTGGCAGGGAAGACGGGTCGAGGGTCCATAGACTCGGGCACTGACTGCTTCCACGTTCTTAGCAGACCCTCCATTGCCTTGCGAGTGGCCTGATCAACCACAAGATAGGCATCCATGAATGTACGATATAGGTTACGCCCGAGATAGACGGTGTACGGTGTGCCAACATTCTTGACGATGGAATCGAGGACGTAGAGAGACGGGAGCTTCCATTCTGGACGAGTCTGGTACCTGTTAGTCACTTGCATGGTTCAAAACAGAGAGCATCGAGCGAGACAGCAACATCTTCAGACTTACAGTTCGAATGTGGTTTTCCAATTCAGTTGAAATCGCTTGTGCATACTCTGTGTTCTCCTTCGCGATGAGGGTTAGATTGCTGATCTCTGGTCTACTATTCATCCTCAGATCTTGCAGAGCATCTCGAAAGTCCGCTGCCACCTCAGCAGCAGGCAAGGACATGATGGGCAATGGGGAAATGTGCTATGAGAGGGGGTGTAGGGGTTAGGTGAGATGTGCAGTTGCGCAGAACGTCTTGCAGTCCACAGTAGGCGATCCAAAGCAGGCCGTTCTCGTGAACAAAACAAACGAATGCTTCCTCTCTTTCGAACACACGGTGTGACAGGATGTTTGTGTTGCTACTAGCTATGACCTCGCTGGGTATTGCAGCAAGAAGACTGCGCCAGGACAGCCAGACAGTGACAAGACTCGCTCTCCTCCAGCCACTGAGTTCCACCAACTGTGTGCCTTCCTCCTCTGTGCCAACAAATGCGAAGTTGCGTGCGGTCGTGACAAGACCGAGAAGCAGGGCGTCTTTCTGATGAAGATGCCCAGATACGAAGGCTGCAGGCGCTGTGTCGCGTGTCGCACTGGTTAGTCACGTAAGTTGTCGAATCTTTATGTGAAGGGTAAGGCGAGAAAGACAAAGGGGTTTTTAAACGCTGTCGTCAGGCAACTAGCGGTTGTTGAGAAGAAGGAACCGTGGTTTACGTCTTTGAACCTGAAGCGCCAGCGCCTGCTATCTTCCCCGGTGCCAAGACTCGGTGCTCCAAGCGTCATTGGCAGTCGCGACCAGCAGCAACTTTCTTTCACACGACGCAGACACCATCAGCTTTGTTCGGCGCCTCTCACCTCCAATATCGTGCAGTCACATCTGAAAACGTGCCCTAGTTTAGCGGTACAACACATAGGCGCCAAACTTACCACCAAACATCCGTATTCACACAACCGGCGCCATGGAGGACGTCGAGTTCAATAAGTCGCATTCCAACTCGCCGCTGCCTGAAGCTGGCAACGATCCCAACGACCCCCTTCGCCCTGAGATTGATGAGGAGAATTCCGTGCCAAACCCCACCAATGCGACGACCTACCAAGATATGGAGGTGACAGAGGATAAGGAGGAGATGCCAGACCAGGACGACATCGAAGCTGGGCTGTCAGACAATGAGTCTGCACTCTCAGATGCGCTAGACGATGACCAGCTTGATGAGCAGTTCAATGACTTCGACGCTAGCAACATCGCCATTGAGGAACGCGCCATCGACGAGGATACAGTCAAGCAGATTGGTGTGCACAAGAGAAAACGAGCTGCAGGTGAGGGGGACGAACCCAAAAAGAAGAAAAAGCGCGCTGAGAAGCCGCGCCGTAAGAAGAACAAGGACGGTGAAGAGGATGGCGGTGACGTGAACGAGGGAAGGAAGAGCAAGCGGTCGAAGAAGGAGGGTCGCGTTCGAGGTGCTAGCCCAGATGAAGAGGCGGAAGCAAATCTCACGCCCGAAGAGCGTACGTTGAACACACATAACACGTAGATGCTTTGTCTAACAAAATACAGGCCGAAAGCGCGCGCTTGAGCGTCAGATGGATGCTATCGTCAAGAGCAGCTCAACTCGCCGCCGCAAGAAGGACGGAATCGATCTCGAGCAGATGGCCGATCAAGAGATTGAGGACATGCGCCGTCGTATGGCTCAAGCAGCTGAGATGGACAACGAAGGCCGAAAACGCGGCGAGCCTGCTAGGCATAAGCTCAAGCTGCTACCGGAAGTTGTCGCTCTACTCAACAAGAGCAACCTGAAGGAGTCTATTGTAGACCCCGAGTCCAACATACTGGAAGCAGTGCGCTTTTTCCTGGAGCCTCTCAGCGACGGTAGTTTGCCAGCATATGACATTCAGAAAGAATTGTTCGCCGCGCTAGCGAAGTTGCCCATCAACAAGGACACTCTCGTTGCATCAGGTATCGGCAAGGTCATCATGTTCTACATCAAGAGCAAGCGGCCAGAGTTGACTATCAAACGCCAAGCCGAGCGTCTCTTTACAGACTGGACTCGCCCAATTCTCAGGCGTACGGACGACTATCGCAAGAAGGAGTTTGCCCAGGCAGACTTCGATCCAACGTACGTACAAAATTGTATAAGCAGTGGAGCAACTACTAACTATCTGCAGCAGAAAGATTGCCACAGGCAACTCCGCGGCCAACAGTCAAGCAGCTGCTCAGGCCGCCCAGAGGAAGAAAGCTCTCGAAGTCCCACGCACATTCCAGCGTGCGCGTATGGAGACTGGTCGTATGACATACGATGTTGCGCCAAAGAGCAATGTCACGTTCCAAGAAGGCAACAAGAACCGCAGGGACGTAGACATTATGAAGGCGGTAAAAGCCGGACAAGGCCGTGGCCGGCGATGAGCGTTTTATTTCTCTATACAGTTGGCGGAGTGGAGTTTATGGCGTTCTTGAATGCACTTGAGCAGGCATTGTTAGCCAAACTGCATGATTGGAGTTTCGAAGCTGGCTTGCGAGCTAGGGCTGGTTGGTATTCTGGGAATATTTGTGCATTATTGAATCCCGTTTACTTCGTTCGACTACCAGTCGAGATCATAATCAGAGCGGACCGACGAGTGCGGCCTTGGTGTCGATGTAGTGACAATGCTGACTTCCGAAGATGCATTTAGGCTAAGTCACCTCTGCATCCTGAGTACTAGAGACAAATTTCCTGACCCAAGAAAGTACCACAGTCGACGCAGAAATACAGTAAACATTGGGCTATCTTCAGTATTACCGGCTACGTACATCCACCTAATACCCTAGAACTCAGATGTCTGCTCATTCTTAAAGCCCAAATGCATCAATTCTAAACACATTAATAGTATCCACAAACGTGCTATTGTTGTCCACGTTACTCGCGAGATCGACCCCATCCCTCGTAATCATACTCGTCGCGCCCACCGTGTTTAGGTTATACAAGCTAATATCGTAACTCAACCTATCCCCCTCAATGCTCAATATGCGGCTCTGGCAGACAGCGCCCGCACCCACCGCAGAACAACTTGTGCTATAGTTATCGAAGAAACTGTACAAGCCCACGCCATATCCGAAAATGTTGTTGCTGCGCACAATGCGCAGACCCCATCCACTCGCCGTGTTGGCTGTAGCGTTGCCTGTAGAATTGCTATGGTTGAAAACGGGGTCGTTCAACGCGAGATTTGCGGGGAAAGGAATGGTGGCGTCAGGATTGGGCTGGTAGTATGCGGTTTCGGTTTGGATCTGGCCCATGAAAACGTTGCGAGTGTCGACAAATTGGTATTCGTAGAGGACATGGTGCTCGACGGCTGTGCCCCAACTATAATCTTAGAGTTAGTATAGGATTAATCAAAGGGAAAAGTGAGAAGACAAACAGCCAGAGTTTTCCGAGTATAGACTCAATCAGCAGACCTCGGCCACTGTATATCGTGATCTGCGTGTTGTTGTTGCGTGCGTCGTCGAGGTCGTGGTCCGCTGTCCAAAGCCAGTTGTTTTCCATGTATAGACCAGTGGCGAACTTGGTGATGTGGATCGACATGTATGCAGCTATGCACTCCTCCACAAGATTTGCAAATGTGATGACGGTATCTGGGGTCTTCTCGCACTGCTCCGTCTGGAGGTCGGAACCGGCGAAGCCACCAATACGTGTATGGACATCCCAGAGGCCGGCTGGTGCAGAGCCGATAGTTGCAAGGTTATACTCGATAAGAACTGCACCTTTCTGTTGTCCTCGGGTGCTAACAAACATGTCAGACCACTCGATGGAGCCTTGCTCACCAGGCTGTGCAACTCGAACAACGGGTTGAGGGTTGTTAATGTCGTTGAAGTAGTCGCCGGCTGAGAGAATGACAGACGCCAATGCCTCACCGACTATTCTAGAGCCCGGTGGGATGTAGATAGTCCCTGTGACCTTGTAATATCCCGCATCAACGAAGAGAATCTTTTCCTCTTTCTGCGCCTGCAAGATAGCAGCATTAAGGGTAGCGGTATCATCAGTCACACCGTCACCAGCTGCACCCAAGTTTCGAGCGCTGAGGAACGAAGAAAGGGGAACAGAACCGTACTGTGGCTTCGAGCGCGTATAGTATTTGCCCTCCGCCTCAAGTAACTCGGCTGGTCGCTGTGTGGTTTTAATAGAACCTCGTGCTTCCACAGGGCCTTCGGGAAGATAGCGGTGACCATCGGCCCAGCCAGCTATCACAGTTGAGCCAGAAGTACCTGCAAGATAGGTGGAGTTGGGGCCGGCGACTGCAACATCCACATTGTTGAGCTTGACGTTCTCCAGATACAAACTTCCAGCAGCAGCAGGCTCGGAGTTATTGGTTCGGGCTGTAATAATGCCGATGGGCGTGTTGTTAATCTCGCTGTCAAGGAGGGTGATAGATCCAACGTTAACAGCGGAGGGACCTCCGGCCGAGATGTTCAGGCCGACCTGGCAATTATTAATTGTAACACCGGAATAAGTCCAGCCCCAGTCCCACAGTTGGTTAATGGCCGTAACGACATTGTTGAACGTCAGATTACGTGTCGTGAACTGCTGATTGCCAACGTTGAAGCCGTAGTTACCTCCTTCGAAAACCAGATCTGTCATGAAGCCTCCAGAACCCTCTTCGACAAACAATCCCTGATGCTGCGTACCCTTGGCGGCAGACATCTTGAAGATCACATTCTGGAGACTTGTAGTCTGCGCAGTGGGCCAATGGACACCTGTTGCCGAAACGTTGGCCGGAATATTGGTCATGTCCAAGACAAAATTGCGAATCTGTCGAAAGAATGTGTTAGTTGGTCCGAATCCAGTTCGTCCGGGGCGTGTTCCAGTGCCCAGATACGGGCTGCCATCGATAAGTCCTAAGCCCGTGAAATTTGAAGTTGCAAGGAGAGTCGGGAGGCAATTAGGGTTGCCAATGAGCTATAAATGTCAACAACGTTCTCGTCTTGCACAAGAGTGTGGAAATATACCTGGGTGTAGTAATAGTCAATGATGCTCGAGGAAATAAGGTAAGTGCCTTGAGGGAAGTAAACTAGAGCAGGCGTGTTTGTAGAACTCTCGCATTGACTTGGTCCACAACGATTGCCCTGGGTAACGGCTCTCTGGATTGCTGCCGTGTCATCGGTAACTCCATCGCCGAGAGCACCAAAGTCCTTTACGTTCCTGAAGACTGTATAGTTGTTCGGGTCTGGGTTGAATGACGCCAAACCTTGATGCTTGATACTCTCAAGCCAATATGGGGAGCACGACCCGGATGTCCCGGTCGGTGAAGGCAGTGATGAGGTGTTGGAGCCGTTGACATTGGTAGGATACGGTGCCACAGAACGAACGATAATGCCTGTGCTAGCTCCAAAAGGCTTATCAGCATTGGGTGAGCGTGCGTGGAGCGCAGAAGCACAAGCCGACAGACCCAAGACAATAGTGGAGAGGAGCATCTTGTCAACGTAAGTGTCAACGTAAGGAGAAAGAAAGATCAAAGGAACGACAGTATTGAATTCAAAAGCTAAAGAACCAAGTCAAAATAATTGGGGAGCACATGTTCAATAAATGGACGTCAGGAGTTGATCCACAGAACCATGTGAGTCTTGGATATAGATCAACAATGCGGTCCGACAGGAAGACGAACCAGACCCGTAGACGCGTCGAGCGACGAATCAGAAGCAGCCACCCCTCCAACCATCAGCTGCAATAATAGAGTAGCGGCTTGCACGGGAGAGCTACTGCTGTGCACCTGAAACACATCTGCACAAGGGCATGACACCCTCACTTCAATACTACTTGATCAGATGCTGCGCACTATGGTGTCGCTGTGAACATCCGTGCCTTGTGCCCATGATGATGCGTAAGGACCACGACCCTTGCAGATACTCCAGTATTGTGGCGATATTATAACGTGTAGCCAGGTGTCGAGAGTTCGATCAGCTGTAGCTAACACACACTACGATGAGCCGAGTAATAACAATGAACTTAGATCTTGATGATCAGGGGTGCGTTTGGTACGAAGAGTAAATGACGCCCAGCCGTAAAGGTGCTCAGCTTACCCCAGGAAATGACCTCGCATCTCTCGCTTTGAGCCGAACATTAGCGGCGAGGAGCTTGCAGAAGAGACTTTTAGATTGACTTGGTAAGACTGAGGAACAATCAATAAATCATGTGAACGTGGGACTTTGGAGCAATTTCAGGAGATCAAGAAGCATTCTAAGTCACTGACGCGCAAGCACGTGTTCACCCTCCAAATCCATCGGCAAAACACCGCGTAAATGCCGACATGTCATCTTTGAAACTTTCAGAGTGAACGTCATCTTCGATATTGGTGAACAGCACTCCAACCACACGCACTCATCATCACTCAACCCTAATCCTCAGCCTACGCTCAACTCATACACACAAGATGTTCGGAGGTGCGAACTTGACGATTTCTCAAGGAAGACACAGGACTAATGTATTGCGCAGCACCACCCCAGCCATCCAAGCAGGAGCTCGAGCGCGCCGAGGCGCAGACCATGCTTGATATCAAGTGGACAGCTGCGTCGGCTGTTGTGCTGTATCTCTGTATGTCTGGAAAGGACCAAGAGTTGCGCATATGCTAACAATGGAGCAGCTCCTTTCCTCGTCGACTACGTCTACAAGCTCATCTAAGCCCCTACGATACGATTGATCGATGCTTTTCGGCATGTTGTATATTAATTGACGGCGTTCACGCGATCGAATGGCAGGAGAGATATTGTACATTAGTTTCGCATTAGCCCGTGGTGCTTGTAACATCATGAGTGCGATAAAGGACATTTCTGGGCACGAGGCATGATGTACAGAGGAACAGACAACGGTTCACCACCACGAACCGAGGAAAGAACGGAGCAGGGCAATGGCATTAGAGTTGATGTTGTAGGTGCTATAACTGCTGGTGTGGTATCCTGCAATGCCAAACTTTTCGCCAATGAGATGATTGATAGATGCTCGTCCACCTCTGTATCAATACTGCAATGCTCATCGCTTCGCTGGCTTCTGGTCTTTCAGCTTCTCGTACTCGTCGTACTCTTGCTTTGTGTCGTCAACCCATTTCTTGAGGTGCTCGAGCTGTCTATCGTAATCCTTGAGGAGCTGTAAACTGTTAGTTGTAGATCTGCTATACATAGTGGGGTAATTGTACCTTCTCCAGCGCTTTCTGGTCTTCTTCCGAGAGCAATTCGCCGTTCTGCTGGCTCTCAATGTTCTTGCCCAACTTCTCTGTTTCCTCCTGCAGTATCCGCGCTCTCTCGCGTACGCCAGACATACGCGCCCAGATCTCTTCTTGTCGTCCTCCAAGTACAGGATCGAATGTCTTCTTCTCAAGCTCGACAAGCTTCTTCTTCAA
This sequence comes from Neodidymelliopsis sp. IMI 364377, assembly GCA_027946375.1. Lineage (NCBI taxonomy): Eukaryota > Fungi > Ascomycota > Dothideomycetes > Pleosporales > Didymellaceae > Neodidymelliopsis > Neodidymelliopsis sp. IMI 364377. The sequence continues at coordinate 18,290 of JAPEUT010000156.1, forward strand.
CTCCTCTTCCTGTGTGTCCATGACATATCCTCGATTTCTCAGTATCTGCACCTTCGTCGCAAGAGCCAGTGTTCGCTGCGTGAATACTATGTGCTTTCGCTTCGCCTCGGTGATGCGCGATGCAACATTCAGCTCATGCGTATCCTTTAGTACCGAAAGACTGTTGTTGATCTCATGGAGGCGTGTTCGAAGTGCAGCCACAGCCATCTGCTGCTGGCGTATGCGCTCCGCGACTTGCTCAAAACCACGCGCCAGCACAGGAATGGCGCCTGGAGCAGGCTTCTTCGACAGAGCTTCCTCCCATTTCCTTTCGTCCTCCCCTGGTTGGGGGCCGTAGAAGGGCGCTTCTTCCGGTTTGACCGAGTTGTAGAAGTAATGTGTGAAGACGCAATCGGGATTCTCGGGATCCCACTTTCCGTTCAGTACCGCGATCTGCTGTTGTACAGACTTCTCGCCTATCAAATATTAGCCTGGATCTGTGTTCCTCAACGAGATACGTACGATGACCGTTGATGGATGCTCCAGCATACGGCTGAGCTGTTGACTGCCGCAGTTGAGGAAGCCCATCACGAGTCTGTTGGATGCTCTGCGCCTGAACTGGGTTCAGCCCTGGTGCAGGTTGGAGCGAGGATCCGAATAGACTGTTGCTGAACTGCTGCTGCTGCTGCTGCTGTTGTTGTTGCTGTTGTGGCTGCTGCTGCTGTTGCTGCGGCTGAGTCTGGCCCCACAGGCTTGAGGTTTGTTGCTGCGGCTGTTGCTGCTGCTGTTGTCCGCCGAACAAGCTAGCTCCTGCATTCTGCTGTGGCTGTTGCTGTGTCGATCCAAACAATCCGCCGGCCTGGGTGTTTGCAGTACTGTTGCCAAACAGGCTCGGTGTTGTGGTGTTCGACTGCGCCTGAGGCTGTTGCAGCGCTCCACCGAAAAGGCCTCCAGATGGCGCTGTCGTACTTCCGAATAGTGTACCTGTTTTCTTCTCTCCCCCAGTATTTCCAAAGCTGAAAGACATGTCGATGTGCAGATCCAAGAGCGCGTGGTCGAGTGTTGTTTATATGGCGACGCGCTGTAAGGTACGCGCTGAGTGGAAGTGTTTGAAGCGGGCGATGCAGTGAAGCTGGCAGAAGCTCAATTGGTCTGCACAAGCTAGGAAAGCTTGATTTGTAGTGTGCGCAAAAGGTTGCGCAGATGCAAGACCACGATGGGCACCGTGTTTGGTGCAAGCCGCTTTGTCGGTTGTCGAAAGCTTCACAGGCAGGAACCAATCAGATCGCTCCTCACTCTGCGGACGGCGCCAAGTCCTGCGACCTCCGGAAAGTGCAGTGACGACCAGCACCAACATCAGATCACTTTGGGAGCACTTCGCCTGCCATTGGCACCTCACACCCACAATGTCGTCGCGTCAGCCCAGGTAAACCACTCTTTGTATTTGCACGGTGAGATTTTGGTACTGACATATCACAGGTTCAATCAGCAAGCCCTCATCGATACCACCCCTCTACCCGACGACATCCCCAAGGTCAAGGAGCTCGGAGCCAGCTCTGCGCCTCTCCTCAGCGCCTCTTTCTTCATTGGAGCGCGATGCAAGGCCTACAACGATGACTACATGATGTGCAAGACCGAGGCCAACGGCCGGGGAGAGCTCGACTGCATGAAAGAAGGCCGCAAGGTGACCAGGTGTGCCGCGAGCGTGTAAGGGCAACCAGACATGAGAGATACGTGTGATATGCTGACAACTCGCAGCATCAGCGACATTAACAAGGAGTGCCTTGACCAGTTCCGTTCCCACTGGCAGTGCCTCGAGGGCCACAACCAGCAACTCTGGAACTGCAGGTCGGAGGAGCGGAGGTTGAACAAGTGTGTCTTTGAGAAGCTGGTAAGTTCAGCTCTGTAACGTTGAGAGTATCCGACCACTAATCATAGCAGTCACTTGAGAAGACGATACCCGACGCGCCAAAGGGCGAGACTCCCGTCCACCTGAGGACGCGCAACATTTTTGCTACCCACTAAGCTTTGTATATATACTCCGGGATACGACAATCAAGAAATTCTCCTAAATTTTGAGTGGTCGTGTAGTCAATGTTTTGGTTGCATATGAACCATGGACTGTGAGAACGTCGGAGTCAACTTTCGACAACAAGACCAACATCACAGTGGCACCTCGTTACGTCAACCTTGGTTCGCCCAGAGACAATTAAGGGATGGGTTTTTCGTAAAGTATACATTGAACTCATTACCACTTCTAGGCTGTGTTCACCTAAACTCACTCACATATACACACTAGAGATATTATACCACTACATTTTAAAATTTCGAAGATGGCCCTCTCAACCAATACAGATGCCCTTGCCTACCATTGGTGTCTCACACCTTGCGACTATATCGAAGCCACCGACTCTTCTCTCATACATCACAATACTCTCAATATCTCCCTTGACGCCCTCCGCAACATCTGGAACACCGTTCCAGCAACTCCTCCTACTCAACTGTCGGCACCAACTCCACCTACAACTGCCCTGCCCTCCAACGAGACTGAGGTCTCCGACGCCGACAGCTGGACTCTCGTGGCTTCATCTGGAGGCTTCGACGTTTCCCACGCGTCACATTTAAGCACCAGCTCTGCATCGTCCGTGGTCGAGGACCTCCAAACGGAGTGGACACACGACAAACTTGTCTACCTCCTAAGCTGTATCTTCCAGACCTGCACCACGCTAACCGACTACGTCTTCGACCCGCCTTTAGAAAACTACACACCTTCGGGACGCAGCTCGCTTGCCCAGGGACTGCTAAGCGTTCCCAATCTTGTTGACAGTTCGGTTTTATATCTAAATGCCTTGGCTGCGCTGGCGTCGGCTGAGGGGGCCACGCTACATTGTGTCCGTAGACTCATCTTGGGCATGGTGAGCTACTCCGACGAGACGTGGATGCAGAGATTGAAAGCTCTTCAAGACTCCGCGTAGGTGAATCCGAGCGATTGGGGCTCGGAGTGCAAGATGGAATTGCTTCTTCTTGAAGAGGGTAGGGGTGCGTTGGCGGTGTGGATTGGTTTCGTTGAGAGGGCGTTGAGTGCGTCGGTGGAAGAGAAGAAGCAGTGGAAGGGGGTGTATGGGGATGCTGCTGCGTTTCTTGAAAGAGCTGCTGAGGATGTGTCAGGTGATTGGGGAGAAGAGTATGAGTACTAAGGAGCACGTTTGTTGCTCTGCTGAGAAAACGATGCATGTTTGTATCCTTTCATCCTTTTAATTAGCACGAGCTCTTGACGCCTATGTGTCATCTGACACTCACAGCGCTCAAGACGGTGTCGGGTATCTAGACATCTCAAAACTAATACTACAGTTTCTAATCGTGAACTTCATTAAGTCGTGACGCATCATCAAACACCTTTATCCTCTTCGACCACCTCTGGCAGCCCTCAAAAACTGGTCCCTTAGACTAGACCTTTGAACAGCCGGCGAGCTCCTCAAGAACGAGCTGCCCTCTAGGATGGAGCTACTTCCATCGATTCCAAAGCTGCTCCGTCCGTTGCCCAAACTCGCACCCAAGTCGAGACCACGTCCAATACTCTGACCCATGACCTGGCGTGCGCCGCTTGTAGTTGGAAGGCCTGAGCTTCGTCTCCCTGAACTGCGTCTCCCTGCGCTACGTCTTACGCTTTGAATGCCTGAGCTCCGCCTACTTGACCGCGTGGTTCTCACAGAGCTCATGCCTGGTGGTCGGCTAGCCGCATCATCGTCGCTAGAGTCTTCGAGCTCTGAATCGGTATGCTCATAGCTACCAGCTTCCGGGATATCATCATCGAGATCTCGCTCGTCTTGTAAAACACCGGCCATTTCGGCTTCCTCCATCTCCAGCATATGGCTAACTTCAGCTTCCACCATGCTTCCTTCAATAAAAGAGTCCTCGTTGAAGGGTATGCTTTCTTGCTCACGCGCACCATCTTCTGTGTCTGATACACTGCCTTCCTCATCTGAGGAAGCATCTGAGGCGGACACATCGCTCTCGCTAGCTGCAGCCTCAGGTACATCATCGTCCAGGTCTCGTTCCTCCTCTATCTCACCGTTATCCTCCATCTCCTCTCTACCCTGTCGCTCTTCTTCATTTGCAGCGTCTTGTTGTGCAGCGGCGAGATCCATCATGACTTGCTCGCGGCGTGCCATGATTTCCTGTTCCTGCTTCTCAATCTCCTCATCCGTGATGGCTTGGAGGGTTTTTGCGACGCCAGGCGGCCGTATCCAGCCTGCGCCGAAGCGCTGCACGTTGGCTTTGCGTTGCTCGAAGGTGTTTTCATCTTGCGTAAGGGTTGCGAGCAGGGCGGATGATCGGTGGGTCGAACGCCGTTGTTGGGTATGTTGATGAGGCGTGTTGTTTGGGGGTGAAGTAGATAGATCATCAGAGGGGAATGGGTTGGTGACGCGGTGCGAAGGCCAAAGACTGGCGTCCTGGCGGCTCTGTCAGTAACAGCTTGATCGTGTATGTGAGGCTTCGATTCGGGCAGCTCCAGAGCTTGCCAGCATTTATTGTGAAGCTTGGATTTGGATAACAGGAAAGCCATACCGCTCGTGGAGCAATTAGTGGTAGTGACAGCATTGTGCACAGTAGTTGTATCAAGGTTGTGTTGCTATACAAAAGGGTCGCGTGCGATTGTTGCTAAACGCGTTGGTGGAGCAAGCACCTCGGCACTAAGATGAACAGCCCTGTCAATCTATTGAGCTATTTGGCCAATGAAAGGTCACACTACCCAACGTGCTTCACTTCGTACGGTGCGATTCTGATTAGATGTTGTTTCATGATGCGGCTCTCAGGTAAGGCAGAATGTGGTGCTCCCCCACTCCTCTCCTTTTAACATTGCTTCCTGCTCCTATCGCCAGCTTAATCACTTTAGACTTGACCAGTATTCGTTATCCCTTCATCCAAATCATCATATATCTCACAGGCCAAGAACTCAAGAAACATACCGGGCTTCAAGTTTCCAATCCCAGAGAGCCGTAGTCAACTATCACAATCATCCCATGAACGCGCTTCCCAAGGACAAATAGCCACTTCGAGGACCAGCGAACCCATACCATCTCCCAATACCAACCCACAAACTCCACAGCACTTCCAACATGAAAATGTCCCTCACACTCAGCTCGTTCGCCATCTCAGCTCTAGCCAGCTCTCAACCACATACAGCTCCCAAAGCTGTTGAGAACAATGACGACTTTTGGGCCCAGAAACCAATGCACACGACTGATCTCATGGCCGGGAAACCTCCAGAAGCAGCAAATCCTACCCTCACCCATACACGACTACAATCAAAGAGCCAGACAGCGAGACCGAGGAAAGACGAAGTGAATGAATTATGAGAAAATCGCTAGAGAACTGTCATTGTCCAGTACGCAGTGCTTGGTCATTTGGGAGTGTCGGCAGTAGGGTACACGCGAATCCAACCTGGAGGTGAATGCTTCTTGGATGTGTGTCTTTCGTGTGATCATATGGGAGTTCTGCAACCATGTGGTGGAGAATGGCGCTCGGCGTTCGGGGTGCTAGACTTATTGAATCAGCATTCTGTAATATACACATGAGATCAGCTTGATTTGGAGCTCTTCCTCATCACACTATAGCTTTACCCAGTCAGTATTTTGAGAAACTACCGACCTCTCACCTTGCTTCTTCCGGACCTTCCTTGGTATGTGCACTGGTCCTGTCAAAGAGACTGCAATAGCAATCTCGAAACGGTACTCAAGAGCTTGCTCCATCATAGTTTCCGTTGACGAAAGTAAGACCCAAATTCAATAACTCATCGCTCTTGAACAGCATATTCGATTCGATGCCCAAGGCTACATCACGTCAGGTACAACCAGTGTTGACTACGGGATACTGATACCGAGGCACCGCAGCTGGTAGGTTGGAGAAACCTATATCCCTACCAGGAATCAGAGTATTCGGGATTAACAAAAGCTTGAGGTTTGCACTCTGTATGTAGCTTTGAGGAAGGCGTGTTCATGGCCGTGCGCCGAAAATAGCATGGTTATCAAACTGTGTGAAGTGTGATATAGCGCTGGATACATCTCTAAGGGTTTAGGAGAGACTACACCAAACAGTCGTACACATGATAACAGACAACTTCCACGGATGAAGTCGCAAGTCAACGGACGCCAAATAAATATCCGAGTCTTCTCCCGTGTAACCCGTATGCAACGGACGGATTCCGTTCTTCGGGCAACCTGCGGAAGAGCTGCATTGCAGCACGGTCTTCGTCTCGAGGCAGCATCCAGAGCCGGTCAGCTCATCGCACAGTTTTCCTCGTTCTGGCTCGCCCTGCTCCAAAACTAGTTCAAACTTATCAAGAGGATGGCGTGGTATCGACATGGGGATTATCAAAGATATGTATGTCTGAACCAAAAGTGTTGGTGAGGCTCACTCAACTGACGCTTACTGCGTCAGTAGTATTTGCTCAACAGCATGTAAAAGTCCACTTTTACAGCTACCCTGCATGAGTTGCCGGTTAGGCCCCGCGTCTGCATGCCTCCATGTACTCTACCTTTGTGTACATTTATCATACGGAAACAAAAGTTCTCGTTATTTGCAGATCGTTGTGGAGGATATCTGCGTTCTGAATCCATACGCCACTACCCTGCAATTGCCGCGTTTGCGCTACGGCATCTAAATCCCACGCACTTAGTCAACTGGAGCAAAGGTTGCATTGCCACGGCGCAACTGTAGTGCAAGCCAGTCAACACAACTTTGCGGATCTGTCTTTCACGCCAGCATCCAATATTCCGTTGTCAGAACTCACCATCGGCACCCTCCGCCAGCTTGCGCTTAGGTTCATGCAAATTTCAGCCGCGTAACTTAAGCTAGATCTCACTCTCCGACGATCCGGCACGCAAGGGACTCCACAAAATGCCGGCCGTGAACTTCACGATACCATTCACAGGTGCCGGATCCGTATCCGTTACTAGACGAGGGCAATTATTTGGCAGTTGAAACTTTAAGAAGGCGTAGCCGAAGAAAGCGTCGGTTAGCGCCTCGCTACAGTGGTGGTCGAGATTTTTAACTGGTGATGTAATAACGATAGTTGAAGTGCGTTATTTGCAAGTGTGTGATGTGGCAGTTTCTGGTGTTGGATAAACTTCGGGGTGGCTGGTCGAAGTGAGACGAGAACATCGGAAGGAAGTGGACAACGCTGTCGGGTAACGGATAGGAGTTTCGCTTCGAACAAAGCCAAGGAGCGCAGCCGCAGGAACAGGATCTAGGGTAAGAGCGCGCTTGCTAGATGAGCTGAGCGGGACAGTCCAAGGTTCGCGGCTCGAAAGCTGAATATTGCGGGCGTGTTGGTTCCCGAATGGTGGGGCAGAAGCACGACGCAGGAGAGAGTTTGAAAGAAACCCTTCCACCCTTTCTTTGCCTTGCGAATCAACAAGACAAGATACCTGTGGATTCAAACATTCACGTGCGTATACGATTACTGCATCCAATGGTGTTCGCACTAGATGTGCCCCAGTATTGAAGACTGTCCCAGAACAGATAAGATGCAGGCGATTACACTGCAGGACGCACACGGCAGGTGGCTGCTCAAACTGGACAAGAGCTAGAGACAGCAGTATCATAACAACTGAGGGGGCATATTTCAAACAGTCAATGCCCAAGTCTGCAACTGCCCTCTTATGCTGTCTACAGCCACTGTTGAGTTCGTGTCGTGCCGTTGCGCAGGCAGTTGCATCCTTCACTTCCATAAACGGTCGAAACTGGAGTGGAGACACGGCTATCGCTGTCCTTAGTGACCAACAAGGGGAAGCGATGGGGGCAGGGGAAGGCGCAGGCGAGGCTTGGATGCAGCGTGAGGGGCGTTATGCTGACTGAAGGTGGTGCAACGGAACAGCAACTTATTCGCGGACTCGAGCAGGCGCGGCGATTCCAAGGTATGGCATGCATAGTGGTAGCGTTGATCTCCGTAGACGGAATAAGTATTGCATCTTCGCACGCATCTTGGTTGCCTAACACTGGCGAGGCATGGTGAGACTATAGTCTGGCTGGTATAACGGCCGGATGGCTGGTCATGGTGCATTGGGGGTTCAAAGGAAGGCACTACTGAGCGTTGGATAGCCACAAACTCTTGGTCTGGGAGATACGTGCTCCCAACTAGGAAAGGTCGCATCAATGGAGCTGGAGTTTGCTTGGTTAGACCATAGACGGCACGGTGCAGTAGTTCATGTGGTTTTCCGACTGACACTTGCATTGCTTCACCCATACGCGGCCTGCTCCACTGCGTTTGCGCTGGATGCCGGGAAGCAGTATCGACAAACAGGAAATTGATGAGGAGAGCATACGCTTGCCCCACCTTCGAGGTACTGTGCTTACTGGTACCGAATTGATATGGCTGAGTTTTGGTTGGTGTTATAAAATTGCTGCAGAAGTACAGTACTTGGTACCCCAGCGAATACTAGACAACAAAACACATCCAAATATTGTAATCTTGCTTGCCAAAATTGTGTGAGACAGCACAGGATCACAGTGAGGAGGGTTAGGGGTTCAAGGTTCTCTATATCATCGGGTACGCATCCCGTGAGGGCACAGTATGCCCAGCGACATATGGTTACAGAGAAGTGGAGGTATTTAGCGAGGCTTGTGTACGACTCTACACTCGCGATTGCAAGTGCTCACATGACATTCGCTCTTGAAGCTGCTACCCGCATCCACAACACGTGCCGCTGTGTCTGCCCTGGTTAAACTCACAAGGATGAGCACGAGTGACGGTAACTTTGATTACGTGCATTACACACTGCCATGCTGTTGTGTGTCGTCGTACTTCCAATAGCATATCGAGGTCCGTGTGCGCACATCGGTCAACGATTATCGTCTAGGAGTCGGTCCCTCCTGCGTTGGGTGTTCGCTGTGCTTGCCAAGCCGATGTTGTCTTCAGTCTCTGCATCTAACATGATCAAAGCCAACTCTTAATCTGCAAGCGTATCTGCAGGGTAAGTTGTGATCTGGAGCATGATCGTCTGTCAGGCTGTTCACGATCTGAGGCGCCTCAAAGATGTTACCATGTAGCAGGTGACACAAAGTCTTTGATCGCTGTCGACGCCATATGTCGAACTGTATACATGTTGAACCTTCTCATGTCACACCTTCTCAAGGCAGTGAATGGTGGTAAGCGCAGATATATGAATAATGGGACATCGAACTGTGTCATGAGGTTGTCACGGGCTGACTCTTACGAGTCTGTAAAGCTTTGGTGTGTCTCGGAGATTTTGGCAGCCTCACCAGAATAGCTTCTACTGAAATGCACTTCTGTGCAGCATCGATCCAAAACGGATATTGACCCGCAGCACACCTAGACTTGACATCCATACGGGCGGCCTACCATCACTGGTAGAGGTCGACTATGGCAAGAGGATATGGCTAAAGGTCGCGACTAGCGATATTCCCGCATTGTCTTGTCCAAGCTATCTATAGGCTACAGATTGCGGGAGCCAGCGATTGAGGCTTCGAAGCCCTTGCTAGAGACGAGTTCTGATAAACGCTACGCAAGATTTATTTATTTCCCGTGCTAACGGTGAGACCTACCGAACGCTGAACCGATAACAAAAGCGGTGCACTAAGAGATGAGGTCAAGATTTTGCTCTAGTTAGACCAAGCTCTAGGACGAGTGAGAGAGTGGGGAGATGGCAAGACCCACTATCCTCAGTTCAAGAACCTGGGGTTGCTGATCGGTGGGAGAGGTTCCCACCTGTTCTGTCGAAGTTGACACAAGTGGCAACCCACTTCAGCGATACAGACACGTAGACAAGGCCTACAGTGGCAATGGCTCTGGAGTATGTCTGTCGCTTTTCCTTACGCCTGGCATGGACATTGACAAATTTCGTTCTTAGCTACTGCAAATAGTGTTGCTGGATATTGATAATTAGCTTTGAAGTTTCACGTAATGTATGAGGTACTCGATTCGATGACCTCAAGGTGAGCCAAGACTCGAGGCTGAACGCGAAGGCGGCTCCAGCTCAGTGCCCGACAGCCGACACGCAGCCAATGAATAAATAATGCTGACACTAGAGAACTAAGGAACAGTGCATCAGGTCTTGTCAGGTGTCGGATGGCCGACGTCGCTACGTGAGTCGGTGCATTCCGAAAAACTCAGCGGTAGTGCATCGCCACTGAGGGCGGGGACTGGCTAGTGGGCGGTATTCGTGGGGTCAGACTTTTATGCATTGCAGGCAGCCAGGAATAATAACCAGATGGGCTGATGGCGCGGCGGTTTCTCTTACGCAGCCGATTGCGCGCGCTCGACACATTGGAATGGGTGCAAGATGGCTGGCGCAGAGTTTTATCGAGCAGACAGGCATCAGACGGGAGCGCGTGAGGCAGCGGCCTGGTTGTGCAGCAGGGTGGTTTGGCAACCTGCTGTGCGTGTTGCGTATTGTGCCTGGTGCTCAGCTTGGACGTGCCGGTGCTGTTAGGCGTGAGCGGCGCGACGGGCTGCTCTTCCTGCTCGCACCCACGGCACCATCAGCCCTGCGAAGGCTCTGGCAGGCTCTGGCAGGCTCTGGCAGGCTGGCTGGCACAGGCGGCCATTCGAAGCCGCTGGAGACGCGCCCAGGGCAAGGGCAGCGTGGCGCGCCGTCGGATTGCCGGATGGCAGTCCGCGCACGCTGGGAGGTCAGCTAGCGGCGTCGAGGCGCGGCGCAGCAGATGGCTGGCTCGATGTCCATCGTGCAGGATGATCCGCATCATGACATGGGCCCACGGCTGCAGTGCGTCGTTTTAGATGAAGACACAACGGCGCAGTTACACGACGGGCAACCGACTCTTTCCGCGGGGGCCTGTCACGACGAGCTGTGTGTGCAGGCGTCGGCAGCGCGCGAGAAAAGAGCCAGGACGGCAGCTGCAGCTAGTGAGGCCAACCGTGCCCGGCTCGTGCATGGCGACGGCGGCGATGTTCAGGTACATCTCCCGCACGCTGGCGTTGCCCGTTTGGAGGCCAGCCTGCGCAGAGGATGCGGCAAGCAGGCCTGTGGGCGCGTCAGAAGCAGAGTCTCGCAGAGCCCGATGGCAGCGCAAGCAAATGCGCGCTGCCACGGCGCCCGCTTAGGCCCGAGCGGCTGCGTGGACTGGTGCGGGCCCACGGGGGGTGGTGTCGTCCAAGGTATCTGTACAGAGGCGCTCGCTCCACGCCTTGGACCTTGGTGGTGTTCGCACGCCAGCAGGGGTGCCCTTGGCGGATTGACGTTGCTTGGAGCTTGGAGCGCGGCGACGAGCGTCCAGCGTCCAGCGTCCAGCGACCAGCGACCAGCGCCGGAGCCTCTGTGCTGAGTGGGGTTGCGTGTTAGCAAGAGAAATACAAGCCCACGCTCGCCCATGCGACTGCAATTCACTCTCCACAGTCCACCTTTTCTCTCCCCTCCCGCCCCGCCGTGCTTCCCTCGCCTTCCGGAGCCGCAACTGACGCTCGCTGTCCTCGACATCACACCCTGCGGCGGCCTTTCCTGAAACATTTTCCCCGCTAAGCTCAAGACGACGCCCTGGTAGGCGATCATACGCCCTGTGATTGGCCCACTTTCGTCTCCGCACCAGCACTTCCATCACCGCCCTGCTTTACACACCTCTGCTCGCTCCATCGCGACGTCTTCCCTCTACCACAGGCCAGACCCATTTGTAGCCCCAATCGCTGGTAGCGCTCGCTCTATTCCTGCCACTCTCCACTGCGCCCTCGCTCGCCTGCTCGTTTGCATCCGTGCTCCATTTTCGTCTGAACTACTGCAAGACGGCCGCGCACTGCAAGCACTCGACACGCACGACCCACTTCGAAGGGTCTCGAGAGCGACCACACCACCACCACCTCCACCTCCACCACCATCACCGCCGCCGCCGCCGCCGCTGCAGCTCTGCTACCCGTCTGTCTGAGCAGCTAAGCGTAAACGGCGCCCGTGCTGAAATTCTGAATATTAATACAGGCGTGGATTACGTCTTCGCCATGGATTTCTCCTCATTTGTGAACCCGGCCGACTTGACCTTCGACGGCTCTGCGCAGCAACCCTTTGCAGCAGCCAGCACCACCAAGTTCGAGACCTTCGATTTCTCTGCGCCTGCCGAAGAGGAGCTGGTACACAAGCACAAGGACTCTGCCGTGGATTTGACTAAGCTTCATCAGTTTCACCAAGAGCAAGACTACTCGTCCACCAGGACCAAGAGGATCAAGGTCGAGCCTACCGTCTTTGACGCGTTCCTCGACAACAACTATTCTTCCGAATCCAACACACCATCCCCTGCTGCAGACTTCGACTTTGTGTACAGCACAGCCAACTCACCGGGCGAGTTTCTAAGGGAAGAGAGCCGCACTAGCTCACCTGAAGTCTCCAACGACATGTCTGCATACACTCCTGGAACTGCTCCCTCTGCCTACGGCTATCACTCTCCCGAAGCCATCCACATTCCTCAGGCCGAGGACAGCCTGTCACTCCTCGTGACCATGGACAGGACTAAAACACGTGCCGAGACCCAGACCAAAGTAACCATGATCATGGACCCTTTGCCCGAAACTTACGAGTGGGCCCGCTTTGCTCGTCAGACCATCTCAAAGCCAAAGCAATTGGCAACTGCAGATGAAGTCCGAGAGAACCAGAAGAAAGGTGGAGCCGTGTCTATCGATTTCACGCTTGTCTGTGCCGTCGCAGTTGAGGATCCCAAGGATGCAGAGCTCGCCCTCAAACGTGCTAGAGGCGAGGATGCTTTCCCAACAAGGATACCCCGTGTTGACGTTTCCGAGCTCGAGAAAGACGATCCCTGCCACCCACAGAATGGCGGTGCTGTCATCATCTGCAACGGCTGTCAAGAACGTGAGAGGAAGCGGTTTGGCCGCAAGAAGAAGCGCAACGAGGAAGAGGAAGAGGAGTGGAGCACCTACGATGACAAGCGCATTATCATTGTCAACGAAAAGGAATTCAAGCGACTGGCAGATGCTGATGGCCCAGACAGTCGGTGGGGCTCAGCTGCAAAGAAAGTCGAGTTCTCCATGCGCATTGCATGTTACTGTAGGCACCAAGAGTCAAAAACACCAGTTGGCTACAGGGTCATCTTTACCATCAGAGGCGCCAACGGGGAGCTGCTAACTCAGCGCATGTCTGAGATCCTGCAGGTCACCGACGACCACAAGAACAAAGAGACTCCTCAAGCCGATATCTTGTCACCCACCCTGAGCTTGCCAAGCTCCATGCCTGCTCAGAGCCAACAATATCAGCAATATCCTCTTTACTCACAATACCCCATGTCAACGCAGTTTAACTTCACCGCGCCAGCACCTACACCGTATGGCTACAACCATCCTCCAACGGTCTTTGGCATGGACTCGCAACCCCCAACACCAATGTACTCGCGCCCGCCATCTCCTGGCATTCATTCACAGCCCACCACTCCCACCATGAAGGCTTTCAACTTCGGAAACTATCCTCATTTCAGCCATGCTGTTGCCCCCCAACAACTCACGCAGACTTTGAACCGAGTTGTCAACCCTCAGCAGACCCTTCAGACGCTTCGCCACCCCGCAACAGCTCAGCAATCACACCCCTTGCCGAATTACGCTGTTGGGTCTCAGCAGACACCCCAGGCCATGAACTTCGCCATTCCCCCACAGCAGCCTTCTCAAATCAACACCCAGTTCTCACCGCAAGACCCCGGGTTTTATGAATACCCCAACTGGCAAGCATGAAATGATTTGGCACTGCATTACGAAATATGAAGACTGGAGTTTACATTGGCGTTCTTGGACAACTGACTGGGCTGGTACTGGACGATCGCATTACGAACGGGGGCTTGCATATCGCGCAATGCGGCCAGTGTTGCATTTCACACACTACACACGGCGCATTTTTCGATCATTTCCCTACATCTACCACATCTTTTTGACTACCTTGGTCACTATGAACAGTTCTGGGTGCAATTTTGCTATCCAGACGAATATGCTTTTAATCACTAGACTAAAGTTATTGTTGCTTCATCATTTAACCACAGACCTCTGATGAGGCCGTATAGACTACGAATCAATCAAAGAGATACCAACTGCAGCTTTCAGAATTGTTATGCACCTTGATGCTTGATGGCAAGGGGGCTGGGCGAAGCTGCTCGAGTGTCCTTCATGGTGCAACTGGAGCTTGTAACCCCGCTTCTGACACCTTACTCCTCATCTCGTAAACTCTGTAATCGCGATCTTCGTTTTGAGCACACCACATGTATAAACTATATCGTACGCATGCAGTCATCTCGGTATCTGCACTACAAGCCTTCTGCCGCCTACGCGCTCATCGTTGGCTTCAACCAGACCCTGTCGCACTTACCTATCGACCGACGCCCATATGCTTGATACACAGCAGTCCTTGGCTGGGGTGGAAAACAACCCACCTCCTTTGACCAGGTTGGCATTGATCGGTATGAAGTCGTACTCGGTAGCCTGAGAAACAAGGAGCACGCAAGCTACCCCGACATGCACTGCAGTCTGGACTCTACCAATTTGATCGATACCCACTGCCCCACACGTCTTGAGACGTTGGATTCGGTTGGAACAACGGAAAGCAAACATTGCCAAGGGTCCTAACGGTGGACTCGTTTCAGGCATCCTGGGACTGCTGTACTGCTTATTTGTTCGGCTTGCACAAGCAACTAAACTCCTGGTATCCTCGTCAAGGTGACGATTCACGGCACAGGTTGCAGCATCAGCATAGTGGCACAGCAACGTTTGCTGCATGAGGGTCCGGCTGCCTCATTGTACAGTTCCGAACGTTAGGCAAGTGTGTCGCTGTGACCTTAGACGCTTCTTTACTGCAGCATACGTATGCATTGGAGTGGTGCAAATACGAAGCATGGAAATGGTCTGCCAACAACAAGCAACTCCTTTGCTCGAACCGACACTCAGCTATCGCCTTTAGAATCGATAAGGCCATTACGCATTTCTGATCCGTTTCCATTACTTCGTGAACGCTTCGCGAGCGGTTGACATTATGTACATTGAATAAAGCTGACGTGATGCTGCAAACCAGCATCAGGACATCTGCAGCGGCCCGAAGCCGCGAACCACATACCATCCCCGCTACACATCGATAAGAAAATTCAAGCATGCATACATCGCACCAACGTTCCGCACCAGTGCGTTCTCTGTACAGGTGGCAGGATCAGCTGATCCTGCAGAAAGATAGCAATGGGACAAGGTTATGGGAACTCGTCCGTGCAATCATGCTACGAACCTGCTGCACCGGCCTTCCTGTACTCTTCGAACGTATGAACATGACCAACGGACGCGTCTTCTCTGTTGCGAAGCTCTTCGTCCCATTTCTCCTCTTCGTGTGTGAGCGCTGTTTGGAATGCACTGGACTGGCCTCGGTGGAAGTACAGTGGTGCAAGTTTGAGGAGAGCAACATCTTGCGTGATCAGAATGTGCTTGACGGTTGATCCTGTGTTTTGTCAGCAGCTTGTACGAATGAAGAGGAACGAAGATCATACCAGGTGTCTCATACTTGGATTGCAGCAGTAACTGGTCAACGACATGGCGCAGACCACGCGCTCCTGTTCCCATTTTACTGGCCTTTTTCGCAATCTCCCTCAGCGCACCACTAGTGAAGCGCAGCTCAATGTTCCGCAGGTAGAATTTGTGCTGCTCTTGTGAGAGAAGGCTGTTCTTGGGTTCAGTCAGGACACGAACCAGCGCCTCCTCGTCAAGAGCAGATACAGCGCAAACAGTGGGAATACGGCCAATCAGTTCGGGGATCATGCCGTACTTTTGCAAATCGGCAGGCTGCACATGGTCAAGCACGTTGACCTTCTCTTCCTTTTGTTTCTGTCGGACTCCACCAAAGGGATTCGGTTTCTCAGCTGGGATGAAGAACGGAGCGTCTTTCTTGAAACGAGCTGCCTCTTCCCCTCTCAACATCACTCCCTCAGCAGACGCTTCCGAGCTTGAAGAGCGGATTGAGGCACCGAATCCAATACCTCCCATAGACTTCCGGTCCAAGATGGTCTTGTGCAGGTTCGCGAACGCGCCTGTGCATATGAAAAGGATGTTGTCGGTACGTATGTTGAACACCTCATCCTTGCCTCCACCTGGGCTACCGCCTGATAGTGGGCTTCGTGGGCTGTCAAGAGGGCCGCTAGACGGATAGCCGCTTGAACTACTAGGTTTTCCTGCACTCTTCTCTGGTTTAGCGCGTACTTGAACAGTTGTGCCCTCGATAATCTTGAGTAATGCTTGCTGCACACCTTCACCGCCAACATCCTTCCCATACGACATTTTGGCAGAGGCTATCTTGTCAATCTCGTCCAGCACGATAATACCATGTTCCGTAGCCTCAATATCATGGCCTGCAGCAGAGAAGAGGCGAGATACGCACTGCTCTACATCGTCTCCAATATATCCAGCCTGTGTAAAGGTGGTACAGTCTGACATGGAAATAGGAATGCCCAACGTCTTCGCGAGGGTTTTGCACATGAGGGTCTTGCCTACGCCAGTTGGTCCTAGAATGAGCACGTTCGACTTGTCTATCTGCAACGGTTCGGCATTTGATTCTAGCAAGGGTTCAGTCTCTGGCGACGCTAACGAAGGCGACGTGTACGAGGGTTCGCTGTACGGAGATGGCTCTGCGGAGTTGTAGAGGTGCACAGTCGCCTGCTGACCTGGAAACTCGTCTGTTGTACTCAGTCTCGGCTCATTCTAAGGAAGCAGCACCTTGTGGCGGCAAGACAATGAGATTTGGGTCTACCTTCTACAGGATGTCTGAATGCCGACGCTCTCCTCTGCGCCTGCGCCTCCAGCCTCGCCTGCTCATCTCTTTGCCGGCGGAGCTCCTGTATACGCAGATGGTGTTCGTGTATGGCGACGCTGAGCACCACTTTGGCGCGGTCTTGGTCCACGACGAATTGATCCAGATGCTGTCTCAGCGCCTTGGGCGTTATGAAACTGCCTCCCACGCTGGATGTGCCTCCCAGCGGGCCACGTGTTGGCTGATCAGTCTCATAGAAGCTCGAGAAGCCCTGACCGCTGAAGTCGGAGCGGTGGTATGCAGACTGGGTGGGACCTCGGGTATGGAATGCGCGGCGGGCAATGGTGCTTAGGGCAAGGTAGGATGCGCGGGCCTGTGGCGAGACAACAACGGTGAGTTTTCGGACGATCATGGTGAGGCAGCAGTCGCGGTGGGTATCACATCACGAGAGCAGAGGCTCAACAAGCACGAGTGGACGATGGTGCCCAGACGGGTGTGGGCGTGTGAGGAGCTCCAGCTCTCCGCATTGGGCCGACGTTCTGCGGGGCAGGCCTGGAGACGCCGTCCCCAGAATTGTCGGGCCGTGAGCAGCCAACAACCTACTAGCACACCAAAACGCAGGCGATGGGAGCCTCGCAGCAGACAAGAGCCAGTGCAGAAGAAGCGCTTGCGACAGCCTCGATGAACAGATTCCCACTGAATTGCTGCGTGAATCCTTCCGACCCCTGCTGCACGCGCTGTTGAGTCGCGCTATGATCAGCCCAGTCCGAGAATGTATCGAAGCTATGACGTTGGTCGATGCTGCGACCTCTCGTTGAGGGCTGCAGCCAGACACCTGGGCAGAGACCCCGCAAATGTCCACTTGCTTGCCGTCTGTCTAATTGCGAGCTCGTGCATTGTTGCCATTTAGAAAACCGTGCGTCTGCTGCCCCCATTCTTCTGCAAACACCGCTGCTTGGTAGCAAACTCGACGTTCTCCACCATCACCTACCATGGAGCTCGTCAATGCATCAGCAAACTCGGTCAACGATGCCCCTGCACACGGCAAGAACGACGGCACTGGTACGAGTATTGCGTCGTGACCACGGTCAATTGACTGACCATTTCTCTCCCAGGCATTGTCCAGCTCGACTCTTATCTCGAGCCATTCTCAGGCGCGCTGAAGAGCCGCTACGCCAAAGCCCAGGAGTGGCTGAAGACCATTCAGGACACAGAAGGCGGTCTTGAGAAGTTCTCGAGAGTGAGCAGGTTTCTTCTGCTTCTACCAATATCACAGCTAACCTTCGTACAGGGCTACGAGCGCTTTGGCTTCCACGTTCAGCAGAACGGCGATGTCGTGTACCGCGAGTGGGCTCCAAATGCCCTGCGAGCATACCTCATCGGTGACTTCAACGACTGGAATCGTGATGCGACGCCCATGACAAAAGACAACTATGGTGTCTTCGAAGTCACCGTACCTGGCAAGAACGGCCAGCCCTCGATTCCTCACGACTCGAAGATCAAGGTAGGTTTGCTGAGTATGCTTGATAGAAAAGCAGAGGCTGACATCTGAACCAGATCTCTCTAGTCGTTCCCAACGACCATGCACGTCAGGAACGTATTCCTGCTTGGATCACTCGAGTGACCCAAGACCTCAACGTCTCCCCCGTCTACGATGCGCGCTTCTGGAACCCGCCCCAGAAGTACACCTTCAAGAACAAGAGACCGGCGAAGCCTCAGAGCGCTCGTATCTACGAAGCCCACGTCGGTATTTCGTCGCCTGAGCGCAAAGTAGCTACATACAAAGAGTTCACGCACAACATCCTCCCGAGGATCAAGCACTTGGGATACAATGTCATCCAGCTTATGGCTGTCATGGAGCACGCATATTATGCCAGCTTCGGGTATCAGATCAACAGTTTCTTCGCTGCAAGCAGCCGCTACGGCTTCCCTGACGATCTGAAGGAACTGATCGATACTGCACATGGCATGGGCATTACAGTTCTGCTCGATGTTGTGCACAGTCACGCGTCGAAGAATGTTTTGGACGGTCTGAACATGTTCGACGGTAGCGACCACCAGTACTTCCACGAGGGTGCAAAGGGACGACACGAGCTGTGGGACAGCAGGCTGTTCAACTACGGGCACCACGAAGTTCTGCGCTTCTTGCTCAGTAACTTGCGATTCTGGATGGAGGAGTACCAGTTCGATGGCTTCCGCTTCGACGGCGTCACAAGCATGATTTACACCCATCACGGCATCGGAACGTAAGTATACGTGCATCGATTTGCTATTTCGGCGCTAACATATGACAGAGGTTTCTCTGGTGGTTACCACGAGTACTTCGGCCCTGGTGTGGATGAAGAGGGTGTCGTGTACCTCATGCTGGCTAATGAGCTGTTGCACGAGCTCTACCCCGATTGTATCACTATTGCAGAAGACGTGTCCGGAATGCCTGGTCTCTGTGTCTCGCTGTCTCTGGGCGGAATAGGATTCGACTACAGATTAGCAATGGCCGTGCCAGATTTGTACATCAAGTGGTTGAAGGAGAAACAGGACATTGACTGGGACATGGGCAGCCTCGCCTTCACACTGACAAACCGACGACACGGCGAGAAAACCATCGCTTATGCCGAATCTCACGACCAAGCGTACGTAGTCCAGACCGCTAGAATGCTCAGAACTGACTCCAACCAGGCTTGTCGGAGACAAGACATTGCTCTTCTGGCTCTGCGACGCTCAAATGTACACCAACATGTCTAACCTATCAGAGCTCACGCCTGTCATTGACAGGGGCCTCTCTCTTCACAAGCTGATCAGATTGATCACCCACGGCTTGGGCGGCGAAGGCTACCTGAACTTTGAGGGCAACGAGTTCGGTCATCCAGAATGGCTGGACTTCCCAAGAGAAGGTAACGGTAACAGCTTCGATTATGCTCGAAGGCAGTTCAACCTTGTCGATGATGAATTGCTCCGATACCGGTTCCTGAATGAATTTGACAGCAAGATGCAGTGGACAGAGGAGAAGTATGGCTGGCTACACGCACCACAGGCCTACATCAGCTTGAAACACGAGGGCGACAAAGTCATCGTGTTCGAGCGCGCTGGTCTGTTGTGGATCTTCAACTTCCACCCCTCGAACAGCTTTACCGACTACCGTGTCGGTGTCGAGCAAGAGGGCACTTATAGGATTGTACTCAGCACCGACAGCAAAGCATTCGGTGGCCATGGCAACGTGGCAGAGGACACAAGGTTCTTTACCACGCCGTTCGCCTGGAACGGCAGGAAGAATTTCCTGCAGGTGTACATCCCGTCAAGGAGTGCGATCGTAAGTCAATCATGTGTGGATGTGTTTTCCTCGGCTAATCATGTTGCAGGTGCTTGCGCTGGAGAACACTTTGTAGATGATGTAGAGGAAGATTGAGCCGGTGAAGAAACGGGTAATCATCTGATAGCGTTGCGTGCCATTGAGAGACATATAAGATACTATTATGGAAAACATATTGTGTAATGTAGAAGCATGGCTGAGTTCGATCGGAAAGCCGAGTTCGCACGCCCCAGAGCGAATTAATGATGTTGTTATATGTGATGTGTCATGCTCTCATGTTGCAGGAACAGTAGGACATAAGTTCTGGCAGACATACAAGACAGTGACAGTTTATCTCTGTTGGGTTGTGAGTATGCAGAAGACTACAAACTATGTTTCCCAAAACCAGACTCTAGCAGAAACTCGCCACATGTTGCTTCTGCCTTACCTACTTCTCCCCCTGCATGCGGTTGGAATGCTAATTTGTATTGAGCCTCGAACAACTGTCCAGTTGCGTTTATCTCGTTGGTAGGGGCTGTTACTCTCGATGAGGTTGGATGTATGTAAGCTTTTGCAACAGCTTTGGCGGCGGCAACTCCGGGTTAGAGAATGAGAATGATCCAGATTTGCGGCTGTCCCGGTCGGTGAAAACTTCCATAAGTTGAAGTATGATGTTACAGAAGCCTTCTTGGTCGTTTGAGCGTTGCGAGTGTTGTGCCTAGAGTGTAGAGAGCTGCGCTCCCATGTTGCAGAAGGTGTGGGAAACAAGCACATAGCCTTTGACAGTTAGGAGGACATACAAGAGTATCTAACCCTGTATTTATCGATTTACAAGTATACAAGAAACTATAGTACATATCTACTATACTAGAGTGTTGTCAACATTCTGTTGAAGACCTCAAAGCCTTGCTCAGGAGTGGACGGGAGCAGTGACTGCTGGCTACTGCGTCCGAGCTTTTTTGCATTTTGACTGCCACAGTAGTACCCTCAGCAAATAGCCATACCTCTCGTAAGGCCAGGTTTGATACTAGATTTTTTGATCGAGTGAGTCCTGGGGTGTTGCAAGTGGTGTTCTCCATATGTGGGGAGCTGCGGTGCGTTTGTGCTGGTGTGGCAACTCAAAGCGGTAAGCGTGGTGGTGGTCCTTGCGCCGAGAGCTTCGCAGTCGAAGGAAGTCCTTTCTTCATCGTCCCGACCACACTCCCTCCGTCTCCCACCACAACCGTCTCATACATCTCACACAATGTTGAGGAGGTGAGTCTCGATCCCGTTGAAGCCAATTGATGATGGCAGGCGCGCTAATTCGATGAACTGCAGCCAGTTCCAGCGGTCCTTCCGCTCCCTCAAGCCTACCCAGGCTGCGCGCGCCTTCGCTCCCATCACCAAGAGCTTCGCCCCCAACGCGGTCCGCTTCGCTTCCACCGATGCCGCCCGTGATGGAAAGATCCACCAGGTCATTGGTGCCGTCGTCGACGTTCGTAGCCCTGATACGAAAAGTTTTCCGGTCCCGGCTACGTTGGAGCTGCCATCGAGCCGTGGGGCCATTGGGAAACATTCGCATCAAAAAACAGGCGCTGACATCTATCGCAGGTCAAGTTCGACACCGAGCAGCTGCCTTCCATTCTCAACGCCTTGACCACCGACAATGGCGGCAACAAGCTCGTTCTCGAGGTTGCGGTAAGGACGCCAAGCAAACGGACACCTGGAACAACTTGACTGATGGATTGCAGCAACATTTGGGTGAGAACATCGTCCGTTGTATTGCCATGGACGGTAAGTTTACGCCACCTGAATCGACAGCTTTGAACAGTACTGATGGAATCCTGCAGGTACCGAGGGTCTCGTCCGTGGTGCTAAGGCCACCGACACCGGTAGCCCCATCAAGATTCCCGTCGGTCACGGCACTCTTGGTCGCATCATGAACGTCACTGGTGACCCCATTGACGAGCGTGGTCCCATCAAGGCCACCACCTTCGCTCCTATCCACGCCGACCCCCCGGAGTTCACCGAGCAGTCCACCTCCGCTGAGGTCCTGATTACCGGTATCAAGGTCGTCGACCTCCTTGCCCCCTACGCTCGTGGTGGTAAGATCGGTCTCTTCGGAGGTGCCGGTGTCGGAAAGACTGTGTTCATTCAGGAGCTGATTGTAAGCTCTCCGAGGCATGTGGCGATAGCACCCGCTAACAGCGACGCAGAACAACATTGCTAAGGCTCACGGTGGTTTCTCCGTCTTCACCGGTGTCGGTGAGCGTACCCGTGAGGGTAACGATCTGTACCACGAGATGCAGGAGACTTCCGTCATTCAGCTTGACGGCGAGTCCAAGGTCGCCCTTGTCTTCGGTCAGATGAACGAGCCCCCGGGTGCCCGTGCCCGTGTTGCTCTTACCGGATTGTAAGTCATCTCAGTCTATTTTCGTTTTCTACCTCCATGTTCGAGAAGACAAGACCTCAACATCATGTTTTTTCCCTCTCTGTTATCCTCCTTGTTGGAGATACAGGACCTCAGCCTTATTTTGTTCTCCACTTGCTCTTCAGGTTGGAGAATACATACTGACACGAATTAAAAAGGACCGTGGCTGAGTATTTCCGCGACCAAGAGGGTCAGGATGTGCTGCTTTTCATTGACAACATTTTCCGTTTCACCCAGGCCGGTTCTGAGGTGTCCGCTCTTCTCGGTCGTATTCCCTCTGCCGTCGGTTACCAGCCCACGCTTGCCGTCGACATGGGTGTCATGCAGGAGCGTATTACCACCACCTCCAAGGGTTCCATCACCTCCGTCCAGGCCGTCTACGTGCCCGCTGACGATTTGACTGACCCTGCTCCCGCCACCACCTTCGCCCATTTGGACGCCACCACTGTCTTGTCCCGTGGTATCTCCGAGTTGGGTATCTACCCCGCTGTCGACCCTCTCGACTCCAAGTCCCGTATTCTGGACCCCCGTATCATCGGTGACGACCACTACGACACCGCCACCAAGGTCCAGCAGATCCTCCAGGAGTACAAGTCGCTCCAGGATATCATTGCCATTCTCGGTATGGACGAGTTGTCGGAAGCTGACAAGCTTACCGTCGAGCGTGCCCGTAAGATCCAGCGTTTCCTGTCGCAGCCCTTCGCTGTCGCCCAGGTCTTCACTGGTATCGAGGGTCAGCTTGTCGACCTCAAGGACACCATCCGCTCGTTCAAGGGCATCTTGAACGGTGAGGGTGACGACCTTCCCGAGGGTGCCTTCTACATGGTCGGTAACCTCGAGTCTGCGCGTGCCAAGGGTGAGAAGATTCTCGCTGAGCTCGAGAAGTCGTAAGCGAGCGGTGTGGTGGGCGAGACATGAGTCGGTCACTGTGTCGAGGGCAGTCGCTGGTAGTCTCACTTGTACAAAACTTATACCTCCAGATGTGGGATTATGAGCGGGTGCTTGGAGCATCGTGGCTTCTGTAATCTATCTTGCATGCAAACAAACCATTTCCTTGTTCTTCAGACATGACCCAATGCATTGGTGTGAAATTTACAGATGGTAGTGACTCCTATAACAGCTTAATCGGACCTTAATAGTGTGGCATTTACCTCTAAACTCATTTTTAGGAGTTCAACGAAGAAGCTTGCTTCTATTGATCGAACACTTGTGCAGCATCACTACGTGTAACGACACAGAACAATAGCCTTACTATACTTTAGGGCTACCAAATGTACGTGTAAGTAAGCAGTAAAAAGGTATTATACTATGACCAGGTACTATATTGTGACTGATAGCAGTGGTGTGTGCGTGGAGCGTCTGGAGTTTCCTAGTGGTCTTGGGAGGTATTCAATTGATAACAACGAGCTTCTTCGTACTGTGTCCGTACCAGTCTGGTGCATTGATGTTGACCAGCGAAGATGACATGTCATCGATCAGCTGGGAAAGTGCATCGAGATCGAGGAGCTTGACATCGACAGTGTCGTTCGCGTCCAGGTCATCATCATCCCAGAGCTCAAGGTTGGGCCACACAGTGAACAGTGATGTCTGTGATATGAAAGAGATCCTTCATCAGGACGGCGAGGTGACTGAGGACCCCTCATTTGAAAAAGGCGAGCCTCAGACCAATTTCAAAGTGGCAGATGTCGCCATAATAGAAAAGGAAGGTACATAAGTGAGGAGGTGACGACACTTAACCCTAAGAAAGGCACAAAGGAGACAGGGAATCTTTTCACAGATTGCTAACGACAAAGCTCGTTCCCATTAACCTAACACCACCTCCCAGGAACAACATAACGTTCTGTACGCTCACGCAACGCAACACCGCAACTAGTTATTAGAAGATATCTAGCTATAGAGCTATACACTTTTACCATAAGCGTGTATACCAAGTAGCCATTAATATAGGACAGTGTTATCATTATATCTTGCTAAACTGGGAAGTGCTTTACAAGCGTTCGACTAATTAAAACGGGCTTTTTCGTATAGTCTAGTAAGAGCACGGGCACTGTTGCATATCACTGCTTGGTTGACATTCTGCTCGCAGCTATGACCAGTTAGTTTGGTTACGCCTATTCATACGGGCGTATCCTGTTGCGTGCTCTTGAGCACTTCTTGGCCGGATGTAACCATATTTGCACTCCATCGTGGTTTCCTCAGCAAAGCTGCTGTTTCAGTGAGCTCTGTAGCTGTATGCGATCTTGTTCGCTGCTTCTTTGTTACTCTAAACTCTATCTAATATGTCACAGGCAACTCTTAGTTAATAAACATGCAACTATATATCTTAGCTGAAACTGAAACTAAAGAACAGTGACAGCATGTTGCGTAGCAGAGTGAACGCAGCTGACGATTCACACGTCCCAACCTGTCCCTAATTCAAAGATTGACCAAGCTGTTGTATATTGCCCTATATATGCTATAGTTCGTCTTATCTGTACACGCGCTAGAGGTCTTCTAGCGGCGATTTCAGAGCACAAAGACTCAATTCTTGTATGCAAATTTATAGTAACAAAAGGAACCTACCTCTCCTTTCCGTCCCAGGCAGGAAAGACTCGGCTTAAGCATATTCATTCTAATATCTCGGGAGTTGTTCAATGCAAATATCTAGACTGTTGACACTTTACAAGACATAAGAGGACTACAACTATTTTCTCAAGCCTCCCACATAATGAGAGGGATGCGTACACTGTGGTCACCACAACAGTGTGAGACATGTTAGTCTCGGATAACGATATGCAGATGTCGTTATTGTCTTAGTTACTCGCTGAGCTGCAGATCACGGTTGAATTCCACAAGGATGGCTAGAACTTGGTGGAGAGGTCATAGGGACTGGGCCTTCTCCTTGTTGATATGTCGAACGCCTTCCTTATGCCGGGTCAAGCTCTAGTCATTCAAGAATGTCTTGTCGCAGAGTAGACATTGGAATTCACTGGCAGCTTTGGTAGCGGCTCTAGCAGCCTTGCGGTTGAGTGCATACTGGGACAGCTTAGACTTCTCAATGCCAGTCCCCCAATTGGAATGCACCGTGGATGCAAGATGTTTGTCAAGGGCATGCTCAGACTGGAGGGGAATGTGGCAGACCTCACAGGAGAATCTCGAGGAGTGCAATGCGTTCTTCAAGACCTTCGCTGCGACACGCTTGACTTGGGTAGCTAAAAGCAAGAGGTGAGCATACGCCTATGCTGTACGATGAAGTTCGTTTTAATTGACTGAATACCTCCCGAGACCACCAGGAAACTCCAGACGCTCCACGCACGCAACACTGCTACTAGTCACAAGGGTATCATTCGTCATACTGCACTATTGTCCGCTCCATACCGCTCTGTCACAGTTTACCACCACCACCACCACCACCAACCCGTGGAGATGCAGCCTACCTGAGCTGAACCGATGCCTTACTCAACGATCGATGTATCCACTGCCGCCCCTGAGCCATGTCCTAATTCACTGCTTCGCCTGCGCACTCGGGTCGCTCTGCCATGCCAGTGCCCATCTCCTCTTGAAAACGTCTATTGTCTCCTGTGTCGAACGGCCCTTCTCTTTCTCTTCGCGGTTGATACGTGTGACGGCGGCGGCAAGACCAATCGAGACGGCGAAAAGGGGATCGAGAGCTCTGCAACATGATGTTAACACGACTATATTGCAGAGGATGAGGGTAGCAGACTTTGATATGATGTGCATGCTTGCTATCTGGAGCTTCACAAAGCTCGTCTTGTTGCCAAATTTGCAGTTCGGGCTGATGACTGACTGTACGTGTGAAGCTGCGACTTGGCTGCGTCACGGTTGGCGAATTATGGGTGCTTCAAGGATTTGCACAAAGGCCGCGATGTTCATTCAAGATTGAGGTGGTGTCAATAAAGTCCCCCAAGCTTCAACGATCGGCGGGCCGCACCCACTTTGGGCCGCGGCCTGTGCGACGCGTGCGGGAGGACGCGATGGAAAGCTGCCCCCCACGGCTTCATGTGAATGGTGGGATAACGCTGGAGTTGGCCGTCGCTTATCGCGTTCTTGTCACTGGATGCTGGCCCTCAGGTACAGCGTGGTGCTTTGATTTGTGATCCTGACTTGGTCAGCTGGTCGATACCCAGATGTCGTCATCGTCTCAGTCAACCGTGATCTCAGTCAACCGTGATCTGCGGCTCAGCCGGTAACTATCAGCTGCTTCTGGAGGTAGTCAAAGAAGTCATAGAGCTTGAGGTGCTATTCGTAGTAGATATACTGCATTTGGGCTACGAGGAATGATCGGATTACAGAATGACAGCCCAGGGGAGAAGCCGAATTAACCAGCCAGCCTGACGTCGGTCTCGCAGACACGATACTGCGCAGGCGCCGTGCTGCACTCGGTTGAAGCAGCCAGGTACCTCCACGCTGTTATTTCTGGGCCAGCGCCTTCCAACGTAGTCACCATACCTCTCAATCATCGAAGATGTCCATCAATCGCCCAAGCCATGTGTCGTGTTGTAGTGAAGAAAGAAGAAAGCCCATGTGATCCAAAACGCCCGTGAGTAGACCGCGCCGTGCGATACCGAAGAGATAAGAGGGAGCGAGCTCCTTAGATCGCCTCACCGAACGTGTTCTCGCCCGAGTAGCTGCAGCTCTGTTAGCACATGTCTCCTGCGGTTTGGAGGTACACGGAAGACGTACGTGATGTAAAGGAAGCCGTCCTCATCCTTGTGCTCCTCATATATCGAGCTCATAAGAGCGGCAGTCGGCGGCAAGACTTCGTCGACGAAGATGAAGATAGCCTTCTCAGGCGACAGCTTGATACGCTTGCGGATAACGTAGACGAACTGACCGACGGTAAGGTCGGCGGGAACGAGGTACTTCTTCTTGTCGATGGTTGCGATGTCTGATTTCTCGACCTTCTCGCAGATGACCTGATGCTGTTAGCTGCGTGCTCTTGCGGACTGAAGGCTGTAGGCAGACGTACCGGAATGCGGTCGTTGTACTTCTGGCGAATGCGCTCGGCCTCGGCCTTGCGCTTCTCGAACGGGTGCTCGTCCTTGAACTTGGAACGCATGTTGGCGTTGATGAGTTTGATGTGTGGGTTTGGGTGGTAGGCTGGTAGCGGGCAGTTGCAGAAAGTCGAGTAAGTGGTGTGGCGAGGCAGAGGTTATGTAGGTGGGTGGGAGTGCAGCGGTGTAGGGGAGAGCTTCAGGCAACGAGCGGGGCGCAATGCGTATCACGGGTGGGCTTAGTCGACCAACGTTCCATGGAAGTCACCGTACCAGCCACTGGCTTTATTGGCAAGCACATTCTCGAGCGAGACACTTCCAGTGCTGTTCACGGTATTACTCGTCATGCAACTATTATTCATCGTTGTTGCACGCACCGAGTGACTCTTGCATGTACACAGTATGGCGTGCTGACCGCCTTCCGCCGCCTCACAAGTCACTTGGCCAGCTCCCTCATGACCGGACCAATTTCAGGCTTGAGTCATCTGCACGGCGGTACTTAGGGAAGCGTGAGGAGGTATCCAGATACTTGCTACCTTTTAGCTTGACGAGATATAGGTTGCCAGCTTCGGTCCTTGTTTTGGGCGTGAACAGCTTGGACAAATAGCTGGTGTCGAGCCCTTTATGTTCACAGGATGTACACGGGAAGTGATTGTTATAGCCTAATACCCTCACCAGAACGCTATCACTAATAACGAAGCTTGTAGCGAGCCTTGAACTCCTTTTATAACCAAGTCAAGTCAAATGCTCATTCATGGTGTTGTGAGGATTAGATGAGGGAGATGCTTGCTTCTCCAGACGATTTACCCACCATCTTTCCAACAACTATTTGTACTCAAACTGGTATATTCCACGTACTTATGAGATGCCCATGAAGACGTTCTACTTCTCATGTTTGATGAAACGAAAGGTGAAATGGCTTATGTAACTAGTTCGCATCATCGACGCGCCTCGGTCCCTGCATGATGCTTCCACCATGGTGTGATGCTCGACATTCCCCAGAACGATACTATTCCCGCAACACACTCAATATAAGCTCTTTCGGCTCGTAACGCCTCCCTCTCTCTTTTATGGTTGTATCGTAGCCTTGTAATATCCGTCTAGTCCAACACTCGCCCGCAATGCTTCCTCGACCCTCTTTTCGCATAGCTAGGGCTCTGGAGCTTCCCACCAGCTATGCGCCACGCCAAACACTACGCGCGAATTGCCTAAAGAGCAGACAAACACAAGCGCAGAGAAGATGCATGGGCGAGTTCCCTCGTAATTATAAGACGAAGAGACCGGATCCGCTGGAAGAATGGCGAAACCCTCCACCGAGCAAGTGGCCGAACAGGATCAGGTTGCTCATGCTGCCTTTCGTTGGAGCCATCATCTATTCTATGGTACGCATGTACAGCACCTGATATCGGAGATGTGGCATTGACACCATACAGTGGACAGAGTCCGACTCGCTGAAGACCGAAACACCTTCCATCGCCCAAAAAGACGCCCTCCTCAAGCGCGAGAATGGCGTATCCGAACAATCCCCCATGCGTCTACGAATGGAGCAGTTCATCAAGCAACACCAGAAGCAGATTGTCTCTGAGCTCGAGAAGGTCGATGGTACAAAGTTCAAGATCGACACTTGGGACAGACCTGAGGGCGGCGGTGGCATTACTTGCGTACTCCAAGACGGCAAGGTATTCGAAAAGGGAGGAGTAAACACCTCGGTTGTGTATGGCCGCCTCCCTCGCGCTGCGATCCAGAAGATGCGAGCGAACCACAAAGCGCTCGACCCAGACGTCGAATCCTTAGAATTCTTCGCCGCAGGCCTGTCTATGGTCTTGCACCCACACAACCCCAACGCGCCCACTGTCCACCTGAACTACCGCTACTTTGAGACTGCCGACGAGTTTGGCAACACCAACGCCTGGTGGTACGGCGGCGGATGCGATCTTACACCCTCTTACCTTTACGACGAAGACGCGATACACTTCCATTCTGAGATCAAGCAGGCGTGCGACAAGCACGACAAGGCATACTACCCGCGTTTCAAGAAGTGGTGCGATGAGTACTTCAACAACAAGCACCGTGGCGAGACACGTGGTGTAGGCGGCATCTTCTTCGACGATTTGGACGAGACGGAGAAGGATCAAGAGCAGCTGTTCTCTTTTGTACAAGACTGCTTGTCCGCATTTCTGCCTCAATATCTGCCCATCATCAACAGGAGGAAGGACATGCCGTTCACAGAAGCACAGAAGCACTGGCAGCAGATCAGGAGAGGGCGATACGTCGAGTTCAACCTGGTACACGACCGTGGCACAGCTTTCGGTCTAAATACACCAGGTTCAAGGGTAGAAAGTATCTTGATGAGCTTGCCGCTTACCTCGAGGTGGGAATACATGCATGCCCCCGAGAAGGGCAGCAGGGAAGAGAGGTTGTTGGATGTATTGAAGAGCCCCAAAGAATGGGTGTAGAATAGAGATGTAGATACGTTGTAACATAGGAAAATGTAAGAGCTGTACGAGGCAGACTTCATAGTTGTCTCACCAAATCCGAAGTTGTAATTTCACAATATCTTTATGGACAAAACTGATTTACTCCATAGCTTAGTAGTACTGTCCAGTATATAAGAGATAGTGCCAATAGCTGCCCCCAAAGGCTGATACCTATAGGAACTCTAGACACTACTGCACTCGTTTTGATCTCCAATTGTACCACCGAAAGACGAGCGAGCCTGGAGGTCTTTGAGAGCATGTTGACAGTACTCAAGCACAGCAGATACACACGGTAGTCTTTTACAGACTCGTTAGCTTGTAGAGATACACCAAGGCTTCTGCTTCTGTGTATGCTCCCTTAAGCAACGCACACTAAGTGCTTGTTTTCCACTTTGTCTGCAATATGAGAGACATGGAGGTCGCACAGCGTCATCGCCACCATAGGCCATGATCATTGCACCGTACCGCGCACGACACATTGATCCGTACGCAAACACCGGCCGCGGTCCAACTTGCCCAGCTGTGGTTCTCAATCTATATTGGCCATGTTTATGGTGCTCGGCCGCGGAGGTGCTTCCAGTCAGCCACAAGACGATCGTAGGCTGTCACGTTACACATGAACGGAAGCTGCTTTACAGCTGCAGCAGAACGATCGACGCAAAACGCATGCAGGTCAAATGCAAGGCCGATCTTCTCCGCGTCTTCTTCGAAGCTAACATGGACGTCTGACAGCCGGAGCACGTGCAATGTTACCTGGAAACTATGGGCTGTTAATACTGAGTTACGGAGCGAATCACTGCAAGAGTGTCTTGCAACTCGCAACCCGCAACCAATTCCCTGTTAAAAATCGACGTCGTCAACACAAAAGTGTCAATTAAAATCTGCTTGAACACGGCAGATCAGCGACTACCTCCAAGGTCAGTCCTAGGTAACTAGTTCGCGGTAGGAACGCAATTCTAGCCAGAACCTCGTTTGTTGCAACATGAGAAGATCGGTCTCCATTGTTGGTTGAGTTCACCTGTATAGGCTAGATTGCTTTGTGACTCGTGTCATGTCTCTTGGTGGAAAAAGTCTAAGGTAGGTAGGATATGGCCTGGGCGTAGAGAAGATTGCTTGCAATCCACTATCTGCACATTCGCTTAACTGCCGTTCGGCATGTGAAAAATCACTCTTATGATATTGAGCATATCGCGTGATAATGGTGCTTGTTAGCGGATTGTGGTCTGACATCGCTTACTCACCGTAGATATTGCCCAATCCAGATGACGCTGTTCGCAATGTGTCAACAGCCCGCAAAAAATATGCAGTTGGATGATGGTGAGCGGAAAGCGCATAGATTGGAGAGCTCTGTATGCGTACACTGTGCTTTACACACAAGACTGTGGTGGAGACGATAAAGTAAAAATCGCAAATGCCTCTAGAATTTCTGTACACGGAGGGACTAATATGACAGGAGCCAATCCAGCAGAGGCTCGTAACCCTTTTGATCTTGTTGCATATCTGACACAGACGGTACCAAATGGAAAGTTGACCCAAGGAAATGTGGTATTGGTATTGGTATTGTGCGTTATTTGTGGTGCTTTGGCCGCCTGTTTACTCGTCGTTGAGCTTCTGGCCAGGGGGAAGGTTCTTCTCCGAGACCGACTGGACCATCATGCCCTTGTAGCCAGTGATGGGCTCAGTACCCTGGGCCTGGTGTTTGTTAGTACAAGCATCAACACTAGATGTGCTGCAGTCGCAACAATGATGCTACGGACCTTCATGTACTCCTCGGTAGCCTCCTGCCACTCCTTGGTCATGGTGCGGGGCCTGATGGGGCTGGCGAACATGCGGGTGAAAGCGAAGACAGCGAAGGCACCGAAGCAGACAGCGACGGACAGGAAGAGAACCTTGCGGCCCTCATCCGGAGGAGGGGGTCGGCGGGGGCCGTGGGGACCGAAGGCGATGAAGTAGGCTGTGAATGGAATTCGTCAGTTTGGGGCCCCTATCGACGGATGTGCAATGCGTTGTGGGAGGTTGCGCTGAATGCACCGATGCCACGGGCCAACCCGGGTACACCCTTATCAGCATCGGGTACGTCATGCGACTCTCCACGACACTCAACGGCTTTATGGGGTATTGTACGCACCGGCCTTCTTCTCCTGCATGGTCAACTCCTTCCAGTCGGTCTTCATGCGGTCCCTCAGTGTCATCCAGAGATCGGCCTGCTCCTGGGGTGGCCTGCGATGCATTAGCAAGCCGCCATTTGCTGTGTGATGGGCAGACTTAAATGTCCTCCCAACGCTGCTCAATCTGTGCGAGAGTAGGGTTGGAGATAGCGTGTGCCTGGCGGAACTGCTGGAGCTGGCTGGTGACGGGTGCGGTCTTGGGCATGACGGCAGCGGAGCGCGTCGCCCGGACGATCGAGGTGCGCAACATGGCGGCGGTAGAGTGGAGAGTGTCGAAAAATGCGAAAGGAACGGAGGATGCTTCCCTTCGAGGGACCTGCGGCTGCCAATGGGTGGTGTTGATGACGGTGGTGATGGTACAAGGAGACGGTCGAGCTTGCAGTGGGCGGCTTGGCAAAAAAGCGAAAGTCATTCGACTGGTGACACAGACCAACCCCCAGGAGCGGCGCGCCAATGAGGACTGTTGCGAACATCACCTTGATTGCGAGAACGGCGTTGGACAACTTTGAGCAGTTGCGAGCCTCATCGACTGTAACTTTTCTTATGTCCGATGCTATTGAAGCCAGTCATTATCTTCTCCATTGCGCCATGTGTTTGTGATCGTTGGACGTGCCATGGAGCGGGCATGGCAACCTCGCGGTGCCGTTGCGACATGCTGCTGCGTGTGACGAGCAGCTTCTATGAAGTCAATGGTTCGTGTGAGAGCTCCAGCTCAAAATGGGAATTTTTGGAAGCATATCTCGTTGTTCGTACAGACATGGTGGAGTAGCTGTTGTGGGTTCGATGACACCAGCCGTTGGACAAATCGTGTGCAAGGAAAGCACCGTTGAAGGATACAGCAATGTAGAGGTGTGAGGTTGAAGTTGATATATATGCCCAGGAGGTGCTCAAGCTCCTGTCACACATGAGCAACGCGCCTGTAGCACTTCGCTGATCACGTTGCTAAAGCTCGCAAATTGCCTCACGTGCAGACGGTCGGTCCCATAGTGGTTGAATAGCGGGCACCTCACAACAAGCACTTAGTCTTCATTGGTTAAGGGAGCATACACGAGAGCCTACCCATATCTTTACAGCTCAATCTGTCTATAGGGAGTATTATATACATTCTTTTAAAGACCTCCAGGCTGCAATGAAAGGTGGGCGAGGAGTAGTGGTTCGACAGCAGGCACCTCACGCCCATGACAGCTCACACTACAGATCTGGCAGATGCATGCACCGTGCAACTTCGGGACGTATGATAAACACATGGATGCCTTTGGTACTACCATGATGTCCTGCAAAACCCATCTTCATACGATAGTCACCTGACGAGCGAGCTCCACTCTGCAGATACCCATGTGAACTTCAATGAACACGGAAACTACAGGAAGCTAATGGGGTGATGAGAAAAGCTACCCTTATGGCGACCGTTTCCTAAACCAGTTGGGGCGTTGGTTGTTTGAAGGTGTTTCGTCGTAGCAACCTTTATTAGTGAAGAGCACGTACAGGAGAGCCTCGCTCTTATCTTCATTAGAACACAGGTCTGTAAAAGACTACAGTGTATCCGCTTTACTAGAGAATCGTTTGTATTCTTTGGAAGACCTTCATGTTTTAGTCAATGGTGATGGAGAGTCGGTGGTGGCTGCTGCTGCGTCCGAGCTTCCTGCAATATGAGAGGCAGCCTCAGCTCGAGCTCGAGCTTGAGCTTGAGCTTGTCAGCCCTATGAGCTAGAGAGCTTCCATCATTGCCTCACGCGTAGACGCGCTCCAGTCGACGCCCCAACTTTTATGCAGGTACTTGAAAAGGTTCTGGACGCCGTTGTCGCACATCTTTATTGTCAGGTGGTGAGCGCAGAACTGCTTAGCTGCCCCCTCGTTCATCAACCCATGTCTCGGCCGCGGATGCTTGCGCTTCACCTCTCAGTCAGTCTCAACGACTACGTGCTCGAGATTGCGTGGCGGTAAGAATGTCGGTGGTTACACCAAAGCTCGCCTCCCCGCGTTGACCGATCCCGCCATGTTGAGAAAAGCTGTGTTTATTCTATCGAATGATCAAATGATCTTGGATAACAACAGCGATTGCCGGTCACGCTGGGTGAATGCTTCTGCTAACTAGCTTGCTCCATGCCGCTGTGGCGAGTATTACGAGACATGCGGATACCTCTTTCGTAAGCTGTTTAGAGATGTGCGTCTACGGTGCTGGGCGTGCTTGGTCTGCATGGCTGCAACCAAAGCCAAGTGAAGCAGTTTGCATCTGCAAGGATTGGTGTCCAAAGACGTCGCAGACCACAAGTCAGTGGTACTGATGTGTGTAATGAGGCTCTAGGTGGACACCAGCTGGCGGATCCGAGAGGGCCGCGGGCGTGCTTTACCACAGTAAGCACAGTAGTGACGCATCCAGTGCTCCTTCAGCCGGCCGTTTTCTGCACATTCTCGCAATGGCCACTCGAGGTACGGTTGCAGCTGTGCAGCTGTGCAGCCTGGTACTCAGCTCACGCAGCCGGCCGGGTGTGTGGGAGGGCTCGAGGAATGCGATTGGATCCGGCCCGCGTCGCAGCTATCAGATTACAGTCCTTTTTTGCCCTGTGTCGTCAAGCGGGGGCTCACCCCACCATACGACCCAACAAACACCGCGCCTTCCCAGCCCACCACAAATCTCTTCTTCCAAGCTTCCAGACTAGTTTAGATCCCTTTAAAGCGTGAGCACCTCTCGACTTTTGGTTCTCCTCTCCATTCAATTGACACTTTTCATAGCTCAATACTCTATTCATCATGGTCGTCAAGGTATGACGCTGCTACCCCTCTCGAGCCAACAACAACTACTGACGTCCTTGACAGGTTGGTATCAACGGTTTCGGCCGCATTGGACGTATCGTCTTCCGCAACGCGTGAGTAAATCTCCTTCTGAGCTTCATAGCGGAAGCAGTGCGCTGACAATACTTGCAGCATCGAGCACAACGATGTCGAGATCGTCGCTGTCAACGACCCCTTCATCGAGCCCCACTACGCTGTAAGCTTCCCCCAACGTGCAGGCACCGGCTCAGCACGGATACAAAGCTTCGCAATTCATGGCGTGGACTCAGAACTGACACACTGCAGGCCTACATGCTCAAGTATGACAGCACACACGGCCGCTTCAACGGCGACATCAAGGTCGACGGCAACAACCTGTCCATCAACGGCAAGACCATCCGCTTCTACACCGAGAAGGACCCTGCCAACATCCCCTGGAGCGAGACTGGCGCTTTCTACGTCGTCGAGTCCACCGGTGTCTTCACCACCACCGAGAAGGCCAAGGCTCACTTGAAGGGTGGCGCCAAGAAGGTTGTCATTTCTGCTCCTTCTGCTGATGCTCCTATGTTCGTCATGGGTGTCAACAACGAGACCTACAAGTCCGACATCGAGGTCCTCTCCAACGCCTCTTGCACAACCAACTGCTTGGCTCCTCTCGCCAAGGTCATCCACGACAAGTTCACCATTGTCGAGGGTCTTATGACCACTGTCCACTCCTACACCGCCACCCAGAAGGTCGTTGACGGCCCTTCCGCCAAGGACTGGCGTGGTGGCCGCACCGCTGCTCAGAACATCATCCCTAGCAGCACCGGTGCCGCCAAGGCTGTTGGTAAGGTCATTCCTGACCTCAACGGCAAGCTTACCGGCATGTCTATGCGTGTTCCCACCTCCAACGTCTCCGTTGTTGACTTGACTGTCCGCATCGAGAAGGGTGCTACCTACGACGAGATCAAGGAGGCCGTCAAGGAGGCTTCCGAGGGCAAGCTCAAGGGTATCCTCGGATACACTGAGGACGAGATCGTCTCCTCTGACCTGAACGGTGACGACCGCTCCTCCATCTTCGATGCTAAGGCCGGTATCTCCCTGAACAAGAACTTCGTCAAGCTCGTCTCCTGGTACGACAACGAGTGGGGTTACTCCCGCCGTGTCCTCGACCTCTTGGTCTACATTGCCAAGGTTGATGGCAACGCTTAGGAGTCAGGACAGAGCCAGGCTACGCCTAAGCTTTGAGAGCTGAGAAGGACATGAACGCCACTGCGAGCAAGTAATTCCTTGGATGAAAATACGCTTAGTTTGTAGCTCCAAACACGTGTTTACGCCAGATATGAATCAATGAATAATAGTACAACAAATCACTTCCTCCTTCTTGACACGTGAATCGCATCTGTACCTGCCTGAACATTGTATGACATAAAGTTGAAGCTCCCCTCACCCGTCGTTAGCCAACGGAAGCTACCCTTGTCAATGATTGTCTAGCGTCCGCATATGAGCGTTTCCCGAGGCTGTTGTATCCGGGGCACATGTGCGGATACGCTCCCGAGAAGCACCACAATGTCCATGTTACGCGTTAGTTCCCGAAAGCTGGACCCTTTCAAAGTGTGGAGTACGAGTTTGTGGTGCTCGTTTTACGTACGGAGAACGTACGGGGCTACTTCCCGGAGCAAATCGGGTGGGGAAGCTGCCGGGCCTTTACTGGTGGCTAGGACCGGCTTTGATGTGTGTGGGCATAGAGCTGAGAGGCTGGGGTGTGGCTTATGATGTGGATAATTGCGGATTGAGCGTTTTCTGTAGTGGGACATTGTCTGTGTGGTTGGTAGGTGTTTTGCGAGCTAGAAGTGGCTTGTTCGGTATCACAGCTTCGTTTTCTTACTGCTCTGACGCGCCCAGTCAGGTCAAGCCTTCTACGCGGAACTATCCTCTTATGAAGGCTACGAACAGCCAACAGGTTCTCGTCGTTTGTCGTTGCTCTGTTTTTGTTCATACAGTTGCTTTGAGCTGTTGAGTCTGGAGGTCAATTGCTTCAATCATCTGCAGGTGACAAGACTACTCCACCTATCATCCTCGTTATTTAAGAAATCTGCGAGCTAGCAGCAGCGGAAGAGAAAAAAAGAGACGCCATCCACGATGTTGTGTGAGCATCGACCTTGAGATTCACTGATACTCGCATGCAAATTGTATGCTATAAGCGACAACTTCATTGAAGAACTTTCTCGTTACTAAGAACTGTAAATATTGGAACAAGGTCAGGTTTGTAAGTGCTGGAACAAGAGGGGACTCTAGGACACAACATCAATGCTGTGCAGTCGAAGGGTGAGCTGTAAGTAGTGTCGAACCCAATCGGGCTAGCGTTGCCAAGCGTCACCGGGCGCGTCTGGCCGATTAAGCATCACAACTGTCTTCCACTCTGTCTAATACTCAATCCGCACTACTAGCTTCGGTCGAGGCAAAGTACCTTGTTGTACCATTCTTGGCTATATCAGTCTTCTGCCACCAAATTTCGTTGATCTCTAGTGATCATTGCGGCTTCGATAACGACTGTTGGTGGACTTTACACCTCGGTGAAGGGCACCGTCACGGGACAAACGACAACCCAACTTCCTAATCCAACGACGCAGACTCAGCCACAGAAGACTGTGCGAGCTGCTACTTGTGGTCCAGTTCGAACGAGGCGCGACCGTCAACTCTGATCCGTGCTTTCTACAGATACGCAACCACATACATTGTTGATACATCACTTATGAGGTAGAATCACTTGTAAGTGCACGCCATCTTAATACCTTTGTTGGCTAAGTAACGTGGTTAAACCTACATATTGCTTTATTTGAGCTGATTGCGATTTTTGGTTTCACTTTACGCTGTTGATTCGACCCCCGTTATGTGTCAAACATCAACCTGTACCACTCAGCATTTGCTCATATTCAGACAGTTTGCTCTGGAAAGCGCCTGTTTCTTCTTTGCAGTTCACTGTTCACGCTGACGAGGTATCTTAGTTACTGCGTTACCCTTGCTTTGCGAGGCGCTCTGCGCTCGCATCAACTATCTGAGCGCAGCCATGAATGATGGGGACCTTCAAATGGTGGACGAGGATGAGATCATCGCCTCCACCGAGTTTAATACCGGCGCTGCAGATTATGCATCAGATACGGTAGATCCGTCCGATGTTTTCCTTAACCCAAACACTGCGCATTTGCCAAAGAATGCGCAAATTCCGATACAAAACTCATTCAGAGCCCCGTCGTCTCTACGACCGTCTTCGCATTACGGGGACGATCGGTCAGACAAGATGGATATTGTACGAACCACGCAAGAGCGACGTGCTAGTCCACAAGTACGCATACCGCCACCGCCTAGATCTCGCGCCCTGCCATATGCAACATTAAAGACAGGACTAGTGTATGACCCTCGAATGAGGTTCCATGCGGAGCTCCCCAACTTATCTTCAGGTGTAGACGATATACATCCAGAAGATCCACGCCGCATTCATTCAATTTTCGAGGAGATCCGGCAAGCCGGTCTCGTTCGAGGCCCAGGCAGCTCTGACGAAGACGACGAGAGTGACGAATATTGTTGGAGGATTGGCATCCGTCCTGCTGAAGAACACGAGATATTGACGATCCATACCAAGGAACACTACGACTTCGTGGTTTCCCTGCAATGTCAGTGTATGCTTCTGGAAACTCGAATCTAGCTGACCCGAACTATAGATATGGCTACAGAGGATCTCAGATTGCAAGGGGAGGTACTGGACTCCATCTACTTTAACTCCGCTACTTATGACTGTGCAATGCTGGCGGCAGGAGGCGCAATCGAGGCTTGTAAAGCAGTTGTTCAAGGGTCGGTACGCAACGCAATTGCTATCATCCGCCCACCAGGGCATCATGCCGAAAGCAATCAGCCTTCCGGTTTCTGCATCTTTAATAACGTCCCCATCGCAACACGTGTATGCCAGGACGCATATCCTCAGACTTGCAGAAAGGTGCTTATCCTGGACTGGGATGTTCATCACGGCAACGGTATCCAACACGCCTTTTACGATGATCCCAACGTCTTGTACATATCGCTGCATGTGTTCCGCGGCGGAAACTTTTATCCTAACCTCCCGGACGGTGACCTCAATTTCTGCGGCGAGGGCGATGGGATAGGAAAGAATGTCAACATACCGTGGGCCGACCATGGTATGGGCGACGCTGAGTACCTTTACGCTTTTCAGGAGGTAGTCATGCCAATAGCTAGCGAGTTCGATCCAGATTTGGTCATCATTTCAGCCGGATTTGACGCTGCTGAGGGTGACGTGTTGGGTGGATGTTTTGTCACCCCTGCTTGCTACGGCCACATGACCCATATGCTATCGCGGTTAGCGAAAGGCAAATTGGTGGTATGTCTCGAAGGAGGTTACAACCTGCGCTCCATCGCTCGCTCAGCGCTTGCCGTCACAAGAGTTCTGATGCAGGAACCTCCAGATCGGCTTAGCGAAGATCTACCTGCACCGAAGGACAGTGCTGTCCGCACTATCGAACAGGTCAAACGGCAACACTCTAAGCATTGGAAATGCCTTTATCCGAAACATCTGGACAGGACTGACCCTGGGTTCGCAGCTACGGATGCACTGCACAATGTCATAAGGGAATGGCAAAGTCAGCGCTTAGCACAAGAGCACTCCATGACGCCTTTGCCCTTGCAGATCAACCACTCTGGACTCGCGCAAACGTTTGAGCACAATGTGATCGCAACGTAAGTGCAAAGAGGATTCAGGTCTTATCCGAGCTAATTTCAGCAGACCTGACTTCATGGATCGCAAGCCGCTCCTGGTGATCTTCCATGACCCACCCAGCTTCCAAGACCACGCTGATCCAGTCACCGGCCGAAGAGAATTGCACAACACTTGGCTTGTAAGTAACATAACAGTCTTGTGCTGTACGGCCGCTGACGTTGAATCTGAAGACTGATGTAACCAAGAGCTACATTGATTGGGCCATAATGAATGATTTCTCCGTCATCGATGTCAACATCCCCCAGATCGTTTCTGTGGAACATGAAGAGGTAGCTTTCTAGGTTCCTCTTTCTTGTTGGTTGAGTCTAACGCAAGCATAGTCCAACCTTGGCTTCACGAAAGCAGACGACCAGAAAGTTCGATCCGACAAGACCCGCGACATGGCCACGTATCTTTGGACAAATTACATTGAGTCAGTTGTAGCAGACACTCTGTAGACAAACACTGACAATGTTGCAGACCCCACGGAGCAACTCAAGTGTTCCTTATGGGAGTAGGTGATGCTTACTTAGGCCTAGTGGACCTGATAGGCCGCAATGGTAATCCACCTTGACAGCGTTTGATGCGACCGTGCTAACCTGTCAGAATCCACCACTGAGGAAGGAAGCAAGATCGATATGCTCATAGGCTTTCTAGCTGCGTCAACCATCCAGTCCGTTAGGCGACCGACAGAGGACGATGTTGCAACGTGGTACTACCAGGTATTCACTATTCTTCTCGCAACTCAAGCACGTACTGATCCCTTTATGTTCTAGCATACCAAGATCTTCGTGAAACAGAGCCACTACGCTTTCAATCGTGCCTCAACGAAGAAGTTGCGCAAGAAGCTGGGCAACCTGCAACAGTCGGACTGGGATACACTAGACGAGATGCTTGAGCACCACCGGGAAGAGGTGCAGACATTGTTGCTAGAGCGAAGGAACGAGTTTGCGGAAGAAACCGAGAATTCTACCCCTACCGACGATGAACAGCAGGCTGGGCCGAACGGCGGTCTCCGAAGTCCTCTCTTCGATGACACAAACTCTGTAAAATCGCGGTACGCTAATGGGTTGCGAGGTCACCAAGGACCACTCCCACCTGTGGGTGTCTGGCCGAGTCCGAGCAGCCCGATGAAGAGATAGTCCTGGAAGCGTTTGGAAATTAAACTTATTGTCACCTCTATGTGTTATTGCATAGCATGGCGTTCGAGCTCTCAAAGCGCTGTCGCCGTCCCAAGCACAATTGACGTGTTTGGTGTTTTGATTAGAGCATTCTAGACAAGATGTGCTAGCTTGCAGCAAAGTTATTGGTATCACAGACTGATACAGCTACAATGGTGCCAGTGCGGATGAATGAGTCAAGTGTAGTAAGCGTTCGGACTTCAGAGACCCGCATTCTTCGATAAGTAATGGCAGCAGCAGCTTGATGCGTGGCGTGGGAAGAAATCGGGTTTCTCTGTCCATATATAAGCTTCCAAGTCTGTCGGAATAGCTTGTGCCGAATCTCACTCTCGTTGACGCACCTTGTCTGCCAACATTTCTTCTTTTAGAGCTTCTTCCGATAATGGTAACCAATTGCTGTTGAGGCAGTTTGCGAACTATCTACATTCGAGCGCCCAAGTACTCTCGAATGTCTCCATCTGCACGTCTGGCTGACAGTGTTGTAGATTTGTGCTACCCGTATGAGAGTTCATGTTCTTGGCGGTTTCCGAACACTATATTAGAGACACTAATTGAATTATAAACATAGGCCCAGGAGGGCTTCAATTATACACAGACTAGTACTAAACTAAATCTCAAAAAAATGTGTGCACATCTCACAGGGCTGTAGCATCAGGAAAGTCAAGGGGTTCCGAGATGTGGCAAAACGACATGACCGCTGGAAATACATGGGCGCAGGAGTATCCAAGATGCGTAAGCTGAAAGGCATGCCGCCAAGAAGAACCGTCTCACCTGGTGTGAATGCTAACCGTTCAGCTAGGCCCGTTTTGATCATAGTGGGACCCACCGACGTGAGCTTCGGACCTTGACGACAGCACCAAGCCCGCCTGCACGTCGAATCCGACAAGCGAGTTCTTTCTACGGTGAGGTTACACGATTTACCCAAGTTTATACACTGCATGTCTACTCTCCTGCCATGTCTAGAACCAACAGTGTCGGAATCTTGCATGCCGATAAGCGGTAAGCAGAACACAACCCCTGTCAGCAAACGAAAGAGCTGCACGCCTGACAGCCCTACAAAAACACTGCCCTATTACCTACGGATATATACCAGGGCAATCCTTCCCCCAAAAATAAAAGAACAGCGCACGCGTGCTGACGGAACGGCCCCGCCACGGCAATTAAACCCGCAGTGGCATACTAGTTTGATACCACTACTGTACGTACAAAGGCTGTTCCAAGCGAGCGCCATTCAGCTCGTGCGCGCTTCGCCAATGCCTGTCTTGCAGCGGGCGTTTGACCATACCGGCGAGTTGAATGAGGGAATCTCAGCTGGTGGGGGGAGGAAGTGGAGTTTGAGAGGCTCAGAGGTCAGCTAGGTGTTCGGGTTGTTGATCCCCTAAGGCGTCCATGGGCTGTTGTGGAGACTTGGTGCTGTGCTGACGGACGGGCGAAGCTCACCGTTTGTGCTGATGGGTGGAGAGAGGTGCGTGAGCATGCTGCTTCATAAGCTTCGGGTCAGCCGTATGCGATGGGGGGTCTTTCTGCTCTTTGAGATACCTGCTGGTGTACTGTAATCTTTTTCTTTGAGAGGTTTGGTACTGGGTCGTGACTGGGAATTTGTGTCACCGACAACCCTGCCGAACGTTTTTTCGGTTGTCCGTTTACTTTTACGACTTTGTACTGCATCTTGCTTACGGGCGGGAGTATGGCTCGCTTCAAGGTTGTGAGGCTTGCAGTGGCAATCGTTGCTTGTCAGCTGCTTTCAACCACTTCAGCACAATCGTCCACACCGGCACCGTCGTCGCTCGCATCTCGAACTGGTTCCCTCTCTGCAACACCGGTTCCTACCTCGACAGACACACGGTCAAGTGCGTCGGCAACAGCAAGCGCATCCAGCGAACCCGAAGTCCATACCATCAAGGTCGGACCTGGAAGCTTCAAATTCGTGCCCCAGGAGCTGACAAACGTGTCTGTTGGAGACACTGTGACGTTTGAGTTTTATCCTCCAGATCATTCAGTC
Source organism: Neodidymelliopsis sp. IMI 364377 (assembly GCA_027946375.1). Classification (NCBI taxonomy): domain Eukaryota; kingdom Fungi; phylum Ascomycota; class Dothideomycetes; order Pleosporales; family Didymellaceae; genus Neodidymelliopsis; species Neodidymelliopsis sp. IMI 364377. Next base: position 61,045 of record JAPEUT010000156.1, read on the forward strand.
GTACAGGCGGAGTATGGCAGTGCATGCGTGCCGTACAGTTATGCTGATAAGGATCATGAAGGGAAGGGCTTCTGGACGGAGACGCAGTGGGTCAAAACGAACGCAGATGTGAGTTGTATCCTTCTCTTCTCCCTGTAGTCTCTCTCGCAACTGGCTTTCACAACTTGTACGACTTCAAAGACTTGGTCAAGGTCGAATTAGCAACCAAACGTTTGTCAAGAAACGTCACTGACCACCTCCAGGTAACCTACTACAACATAACAGTAAACGACACGGCCCCTATATTCTTCTACTGTGCGGCTCCCAAATCATGCACCGACAAACTGATGGTCGGCGCAATCAACGCGAATTCTTCTCAGACACTCGACTCCCAGATCCAAGCCGCACGCGACGCAGACTTCCAACTTGCTGTTGGTGACCCCATACCTAATGAAGCCACATCAACACTGCTGAACGGTCCTACTTCAACACCCTCGTCCAGCTCATCATCAGGTGGATCGCATCTCTCCGGCGGGGTCATCGCCGGCATCGTCGTGGGTGCGGTAGCGTTCTTGGTATGCTGCGCAGCACTGTTCTTCTACGTGGGGAGGAGCAAGAGTCTAAAAGAGGAAATCAAGCGGCAAGACGCGAGTGCACGACACTCGACACCAGGGCCAGAGATGGGCTACGGACCGCAGAGTCCACACATGTCGCAGTACGGAAGTCCCGCGCCGCCGTACGGACAACACAGCGCGACGGAGCAGTATCCCAGCGGATGGACGAGTGGACACGGAAGTCCGCAGATGGGCAATCAGGGCCACTTGAGCATGATGAGTCAGTTTAGCGGGATGAGCCAGGAGCAGTAAGTACAGCGTTCTTTCATTTGTTCAAGGGCGAGGGAAAGAATTGTGGATGCAGTGAGGCTGAGGCTGACATGGACGCAGATTAGACTACTACAAGCAAAGTCAAGCGCCCGTACAAGCTCCCCCGGCAGAGTTGCATTCTCCACCGCCTGGACAGCAGGAGTTTAGGGTCGAGCTGGATGGCCATGCGCCGAAGCCGCCGGGGGTGTGAAGCTCGCATTACGAGAGCGGGTGTGTGCGCGATAAGAACGTGTGGAGCGGACGTGTTGGAGTACATATGAGGGTTTGGAGCCGAACATCGGAGTTTTGTGACGGTTGGGTCTTTTATTTTGTTCGCTTTGGCGATATGTTTGATACCATGGCTTGTAGAGGTTATGTGAGGTTCGCAAGCCAGATGACGTTGGTTGGCCGTTTTGATGACGATGAAGGGACACTGCTAATGTTGCAATGGTTTTTGCATGTTTGTTATCTGGTCATCTGAGTGGTACTTGGCTTTTTCAGTAGAAAGGGTATTTCTACGACGACTACGATTCATTCCAACAACAAACACACCATCTCGGGGAGCAGCCTCTCTCCTACAGTTCTGCATGTCTGTTAAGATTGCCCTTGCGTTGCAGTGGTGTGAGGTCGAGACACGGTTGATATTGGAGACAGGCGTGTGTTGGTTGGACGAGAGGTGGGTCTGGTCTAACGGCGTGCTAGCGAGACATGTGCACGTCGTGCAGCGACTTTGCCGGATGCGGCCAACGAGGCACAGGCTTGGCAAGGGTGGGTGCACGTCGAAGATTGTGTAAGGCTGAGCAGGCGTAGCGGGCGGGATTGGCGGGTAGCGAGGACGGGCCTATGACGCTTCGCTTCGTACGAACAGCGGTTGCGTGCAGACGCGGTGCAGCCATGGGAGAGGGAAAACGCGGTGGGTATTGCCGTTTGGCGGGCACTGAAGGCAAGACAGCCCAAGGGCGGCAAAGTGTGTGTCATGGCGGTGGGAGGTGCGTGGCCCAATGGCAGGGGGCAGCGCAGACACGTTCGCCGTGCTCTCGTGCAGCTGGCCCTGGCTGGTGGTTGCGACCATGGACATGCGCGGCGGCCAAGCAGGCGGGCTGGCGGCATCGCTATTTTCACGTCGCCAGACGCCAGACGCCGCCAGAGCAGACGTCCGCCGTGCGCCGCTACGTCCGCCTGTCTGCCTGTCTCCCTGTCTCCCTCGCTGCCTGCCTGCCTGCCTGCCACCCACTCTCCCTCCCCGTCGTCGGTCGGTCTTCACGCTGCGACGCTATGACGGTCTGGGGCCACTCCTGCGCGCGCATCCCTACGACTCCACGCCGCACCTAGACGAGCATCTCCGGCTGCTGCCCTGTCTCGCCGCGCCCTCGACGACTGGCCCGCGATGCTGACTTCGTCCTCGCCCACCGTCTCTGCGCCGCCCTCGCCCTCGACCTCGTTCCACGCCGCCGCCGCCGCCCACCGCTCTCCGTACCATGCCTCGCGCCGCACCTCTGCCTCGTCCAGCGCCCCCTCCCCCCGCTTCACCGTGAGCGTGCCTGCACCGCGCCGCTTCGACACCCCGCAGACCCCAAAGACAGCCCTGCCCGCGC
>JAPEUT010000157.1:0-63472 GCA_027946375.1 Neodidymelliopsis sp. IMI 364377
ATATTAAGAGATTATATAGTAATCTAACCTAGTAATAGCTATTATTAAGACTTCTTAACGTTTATCTATTCTACTTAGTAGATTATAGTTATAAGAGTAGAGTCTATAAGTATTAAGTATCTTAGAATTATAAGTTTAGTAGAAGCTATTATTTTATATCTTAGCACTTACTAATATTAAATAGATTCTAATAGTAGAATAGTTTTACTATAAACTAATATAGATATAAGTTAATTATTATATCTTAATAGTTAAAACTAGAAATACTTATCTTTTAGTATATTCTTTATCTACTACTTTACACTATTTACTTATAATATACTTTAGATAAACTAATTTACCTAGTATATATAAAGATAATTATAGATCTTATCTTTACTCTAATAAATTATTTAATATCTAGTATAGAATATACTTAACAGACTTAGTTATAGTAGTACTAGTAAGGATTTTAAGAGTAAGAGGCAAGATAAGTATTTAACCTAGCCTAGGGGAGCTGTACAAGCAGGGGAAATTTTCTTTTTCGTCTGTAGTACTGCTAGCCCCTAAACGGTGAGATTGTTCTAAGCCCCCGGAGTTTTGTTGTAGTTTAAAGACATGCTGTGCAAGTACGTTATGCATACCCCACTTTCCGACTGTACTACTAGTAAAACACGGCAACGCCACTTTATGTTCAGCGAGTGATCCGTCACTTATTGCATCGTCTGGAGTACTGCTATCTCATTCGTTAGGTTTACGCGCCGATTAATGGTCTATTAGCTTGCCTTTTGTAGCACCCGAGTAACCAACCGCTAGCCGCTGGGATTCTGAGAAACACAACCTTGTGCAGGGATCACATGGCATGGTACTCAACAAACTTTGGTTTCACAAAAACTTGCAAGTTTATTTGTTCTGCCAAGCATCACGGGTGCTAAATCTGCTAAAGAACAGGGACACGCAGCCATTGGGATAGAGAAGCGAGTTCACGCAAGTCAGCGCACGACACAGCGATGCCTGAACATGGCATTTCACAAGCAAAAGTTTCTGGCGCTTGCACGAAACATATAGTTTGCAGAGACCGCTGAATTACACTATCAAAGCCTCGGACCTATAGCAGCATGTGCGAACACAAGCTTAGTCTGCGAGGTCCGATCCCATCTTATTTGTGTACGGACAAATACCCCTTTTACAGCCCTCGCACAACTCTTGTTCATGCGGTCCTTTTGATGCCTTATTGTATTTTGGAGTCTCAATCCATACGCCGGCCCACCTCATGATCCTGAACGCAACCCGCTCGACATAGGTTGTTTCGTCTATGGAAAGGGTGCCCAGCTTCTTACAAGACTTGCACCGCTGATTGAACACGACCGCGCTGTATCCATTGCCAGCATACCCTCTTATCACGATGGACACCACGCCACTCGACCACGCCTGCTTTTTGCATTTTGCATTATCGCACGTGAAGCGGCCTACGACACAAGTCAGGTGTTCGTTGTTGTACCGCTCGCGGTCGTTGCTCTGGAACCAAGTTGAGGTCACGTCTGGTAAGACGGCTTCTGCGATCCTGTGGTGCAGGTCAGGGAATGTGAAGGAGGTCCCCGTCTCTTCTTTGCGCTTGGGGACGGGCATAGCGCGTCTCTGTGGCGGTTTGCTGATCGGCTCTCGAATCCGGATCGTGACTACTCGAGGGCTGTCATCAGATGTTGGGGATGGGCGACGGCGGCTCGAGTCCGGACCGGAGGTGTTGCTCGATGGCATCTGAGAGTTTCGTTGATTGTTGCGCTGCGCGCGAGCGTTGGGTGGCGATCGCGATGAGTCGAGATTGAAAATCGGCAAGACTGTAGAGGAAGAGGCTACTGGGACTTGTTGTTGGTGAACTGGAGAATCGTGTAGATGTTGTTTGAGCGCGTTGTTGCTGCCAAATGTGCGCTTGCATGGTTTACAGTAGGTTCTTGTATGCACGGGTGAATCCTCTAGGTGTTGTTTCAGTGCGTGCTCGCTGCCGAACGAGCGATCACACAGTACACAAAGAGACATTTTAGGCTCGGTCGAAGTATTCGTAGATTTGTGTCTTAGAGGAATCAGGGAACGAGGAACGAAGTATTAGACATTTTCGAATTACTCAGTCCATCTCGCAAAAGAAGAGGAAGGTGATGAGGCTGAGGTACAGGGCATCTCTGCGGCCAATGGTGCATTGACACATGGCTCGTGACGATGCGTATCTCCGACCCAAGAAGTGAATGAAGGCTTGAGAAAGGATCAAAAACGAGCTGCGGTGTTACCCATTGCGATGGCAGTCTGCAGATCTGTACTCGTATGGAAACGTACCTTAACCGCTCACGCCATTGCAGGATCGCTTTCTGTAGAGTGGCATGCAACTACGATTATCAACCTATCCATATTAAGAAGCATTCAACAAACTCGTAGCTAAGCGACAGTCCTTCCCCGACCGTCATAATGTTCGTTGGAGGTGGAAAACACGTCTGGCGGCAAAGACTTAGGAGTGAGGCATTCCACACGCAGGCTTTGCAGCCTGCGTTGGAACGTTTGATTTCGGTTGGTTGCTGTAAGCGGGGGACGGCCGCCTCAATGTCGCATGGTGGCACTCCAACGGCTTCACCGGCATGCGGTTGACATGAAACCCTAAACTTTCCAATTATCATCAGCTTGTCTAGGCATGTCAAGTAGTGCATTGCAATAACGGCACTCTGTCCTGCGCTTATCTTGCTCGGCACGGCCCGCACTGACGGCGTTCCTACCCCTCTCTTGCGTTGTCGTCGGAAGGGTTCCAGATGCAACCCATGCGAGCCTCGTATCGAGCCGTATTTGCGGCGGCCTGCGCGGGTAGGCGCGCGGAAACGGTCGCTGACGTGCAAGCTGGGACGTCAGTGTGAAGACGCTAACCTACTGTAGTCTCCTCTCTCTTGGCGGCTGTCGACTTCCCTATATGCAGGCGGCATCAAGACGTTCTTGTTTAGGCTGGAGATCCATATTCACCTGTTGCAGTCTTGTTTAAGTTTGCAAAGCGCACTCTTTGAATCACGACAGTGATGCTATCGCACAGTTGTGCAATCTTTGCGGGGTCCTCGCGGGTTGCCGCCAACCATTGCCGATTGGTACAGGCGGCAAGCGGGGCAAGCGGACCCCACCCAGAACGCCTCATAGGTACTGCGTACCGCCAACAGAATTTCATGATACAGTATGCAGTTCTCGATTTTGACAACCCTCAACAAACAGCGCTCGCGCTCACGTTCTTCTTCATATCCTCTCTTCGCGAACTATACAAATTAGAAACAATGTTCAAGGGCAGAGCGACCAGGTGCTCAGGAGGTCAAACACACGTAGAATGCCTCTTCCTTCTGGAAAGTATTTTCATCCATATATATCTCTCGAATTGCTGACGGATTGGCAAAAGAGAGCTCATTTGGACCGATTCTTACCACGGGCCCTGTCTCCTCAATCAGTCCATCTTGGTCTATGCGGTCGAATTGGCAGGTAATGCGCATACATACCGTACTGTTTGTGTGCTTGATGGATCTTCATGTACCTAAGGCCTTTCAAATTCGCGTGTCGAGTCCAGATCCTAGAGATTGATGCCAGCCGAGGACCAGGGATCTTTCGCAACGGGTGGAAGTAAAGATCGTATACAGCGGACTGCACAAGATACCAACATATGAGACCGATAGCCCCAAGGGTGTAGTACAAAAGTGCGACCATCTTTAAATGATGAATGATATTAGAGAATCAGGTTTTATGCTAAGTAGATCGTGTTTGAGGTTTTCCAGCAAGAGCATTTAGGCTGGTGATCTTGCATGAACTTATATTCTTGTGTCCTGGAAATCACTAATAGGCGTGTGCCATACTACTTCGGATCTCTTCCGCGCCAAGTGTTCTACCTTCGGTTCTCCATCCCGTACCCACACTCGGTCCTGTTCCGCCGTCCCACGATCCCGCTATCCCGCTATCCCGCTATCCCGCTATCCCGCTATCCCGCTATCCCGCTATCCCGCTATCCCGCTATCGAAGTTTTGTGTCTTCGTGAGCTTTCCTGTTGAAATGGGTATTCAGAGTCTCGCAGTACTGAAGGCTCCATCAATGACAAATTCTTCAGGTTGTTGAGGTGTTCAGAATGATAACATGCTTCAAATGTTTTTGCGCATAATGCTGTATCAGGCCCAAATCCTTGTGCACGGCACAGCACTAACATCTAAAATGTACATAGCGCTTAATAACAATCTTCTCCAGGCTGCATCGCCGTTCAGCACTTTGTTTCATTCCTTCCATAGCCTGTACTATTCTCTTAACAATTCGCACAATTGAGATGCGAAACTTCCCAGCTCCGTAATCGCCACAAATCCAGTGAATTGACTGTCTCATCTGGTCGGGCCAGTCCCCTGACTCCACAGTTCCGAACATGTCAAAGTCCTTAAACCTTACTGCCGCACACATCTTCCATCTTCCATCTTCCATCTTCCATCTTCCATCTTCCATCTTCACGAACAGGTAACGTGGATAATCTCATCGCACGAATTTTAAAGCTAGACCAGATTGGGCAGAATCTCCACAGGCTTTAGCGAGGTGGCGCAGCATCATCCGCCCTGCGACGCGAGCCTGAACTGAACGGGGCCGCATCGTATTTCCCACTTAACCCTCCTTCATATCATCTTCAAGCGCGACCAACGACATGCGCAAATGTCAACACCTGCTCAAGAAGACTCACCCGATCTGGTGGCGAAGAATGGCTATCAAGGTCTCGGGTTCCCACTTTGGGAGGAGGAAGATTACGAAATCGCCTGCTTCCCTCTTGGGGCGCATGCTAATGGTGCCGGGTCCACTAGCAAACCTTTACCAGTTCGAGAGGTTGCCATGTTGAGCGTCATGGAAACTCTGACTGACAAGCTAGACTGGAATAAAAAAGTCTTCGATGAAGAGATTGTTGCGCAATGGTGCAAAGAAGCGTTAGCTATTCCAGATAGATATTTCTGGGATTTGTCAGTAAGCTCTAAGAGGCAAAAGTGGGATGACAATAGCAAGGTTCAGCTTGCTGAAATTTCGACAACGGCCGCGGTTCCAGGAAATATTCTGTCGATCACAGCTTTCAACTGCGTAACTTGCTCACCCTACTCCATATCGAAATAACATGCTAATAATGCTTGATAGTGTGTCGACAAGCTTCGCAGCAAAGCAAAGTACTATGAGCGAACGGGTGTGATACCTACCTTAGATGCGTACGCGACGGTCGCGAAGTCAGACAGTCTTGTGCCAGACAATCTACACAATGCTCTTCTCAATGCATTCCAAACTCTACAGGCAGACCAGAGCAAATCACTAGATTGGCACCCAGGCTCTAAGAGTATGGTCCAAGATCTGGTGCATCCGAGTATGTATTTGTTAGTTTATCGGCAGAGTAAGGCCTTTAGAGAAGAAGTAGTTGGCGTCAAGGATGCAATTACTAAATGGGCAGGAAAGGGTGATGTAATCCCTGGAGAAGAGGAGTGGGAAGGAACAGATTTCGGCAAGGACACCTTTCTTGCTAAGTATGCTACCATACCTTCAGACTACTGGTCTGTGAATTACCAGTGGTTACCTTCCAAAGTTTTCTTACAGGACGGTACAGTACGCTTTACTAACTACATTAACAACCTGCATCCGACAAAGTATCCTGGTATCTATCGCACCATCGAGAGACTTATTGAAACATCATTGCCCATGTGGGATCAATGTCTAACACTGGCATCGAATCTTGACCAGTTGGATGGTCCCGGGCGAACTGAGAGTAGGTTTGCACAGTTGGCAGATCGGAGGTAAGTACATCATATTCATCCGTACATAGTTCCGTAGCAGGAAAACACTGACAGCTGAGCAGCGATGAGAATCCCGACAACTGGTCACCAAGTGACCCCATGGAATGCCTGCATGCCGAAGTCGATGATGAAAAGCTTTAGTACAATGGCTGGTGTCCGGAGATGGGCGAAGCGCCTGAGTGGAGGGAGACACTGGCAAGGTACAAGTGGGAAATCTTACACAAACCAGTCATCCATGAGCCGCAGTTCCAAGACGTCGACTACATGCCCAAGGCAGACGACTGCCTTATACACAAATTTCGTAAATCCGGTCTCCAGATTATAGTCAAAATGGTTTGAATTAAATTAACACCGGAGAAGCCACACTTTCCTTCTGGAAACTGGCATGTTGAAGGTCAGATGAACGAACGCATATGTGCTACAGCTCTTTACTACCTCAGCAGCGACAATATTACGCCTAGCAGCTTGTCTTTCCGTGTGCAGACCTCTCATGAATTACATGGCGAGAAAGAGTTTCGTGTTGGGCAAGACCAGTACCATTGGATGCAATCGTTTTACGGTACAGATCTGTATTCTGGCTCCGCACCTTGTCTGCAGAACTATGGTACTGTAGAAACTCGAGAGAAACGACTGCTAGCTTTTCCTAATGTCTTGTAAGTCGATCGCAAATCTCACGATTGTAGCCGCTGACTTGACGCTTGACAGCCAACACCGAGTCTCACCCTTTGAATTGGCTGATCCTAACAAGCCCGGGCACCGTCAGTTTATCGCATTGTGGCTTGTTGATCCTCACAAGCGTATCATCTCGACCGCCAATGTCCCGCCTCAGCAGCGGTCGTGGTGGACCGAAGCTGTGCTCGGCGACACAGGCAAGGGGCGAGCCGAGGCTTTGTCACAGTTACCTGGTGATTTTCTTGATCTTCTCCCCGTGGAGAACGTTGATACGTTGAGTGTTGCTAAAGGTGATGCAAAGCTACCACTGGAACTCAAGGAGATGATTCGAGAGTATCATGATTGCAATTCAGATTCAATGCTTATGAGCCAGAAAGAAGCAGAGGAACACCGTGTGAAATTGATGCGGGAGAGAAGCGTCCATGATAAAGCATCAGAGGATTCGTGGCAAGACCATAGCTACAACTTTTGCGAACACTAGCAAGATTTAGTAGAGTCGATACTTTAGACTATCTAAATCTTGAATACAGGAAACAGCGTACCCAACAAGCGATTGAATTACCGATAAAGTCGATTAGTTCTGACTCTTAACTTGTTTTTCGTCGCAGTAACATGTCTTGGAGAATCATAGTAGGACACTCAACGATGTCATCCAAGTCCACATCGATTCCTGCTCTTTGATACCATCGCACGAAAAATCCAGCCACGGCCAAACCTCCTGAAATGTCGTAGAAAGGTGTGTTCAAACAACTAGCAGGTCTTTTGAATCGCTCGCTAAAGTCAGGGAACACAGCTTTCCAAGCATCTTGGACTTCTTGGAGCATAACGTTTGACATGAAATCTGGCACTACCTTCCGAGAGCCTTGCACTCTCTCCTCCTTGTCGAGAAGTTGCCCATTCGTTTCTGATGCGTCTTCGAGAACCGTTGCGTACCACAGCTTGTGCAGGTTGTCAGGCGCTGACATGAATGCGATGTTGTGACACAAACGGTCGAGAAGGTGCTCCATCAGTCTGCTAGGGAGTAACGCTTCTGAAAAATTCAGACCTAGACGTATCATGTCTGTCTCAGGGTACGACATGACCCAGATATCTGTTCCATCGGTCGGCGCGCTGAGAAGATCGGCTTTGCATCTCGAGTCTCCGAACGAGAATGTGTCTAGGCCCCCGCCAATGTTCTGGTGCTGCACGACTGAACTGAATTGTGTCCATGGCGGCCATGAGGTACACTTTTGGATAGCTTCCCTGAATCCAAACGATTCGTGGGCCATTGATGTGAGATGCTGGTCTTGAACTTGTTGCATTATTGTCAAGATGTCCGAGGAGCCGAGAATAGTCCTTGTTGCAACAATGTTCACGCATGGCCCAACGATCTCCTCCACGCCCTCAATCGGAAGGTTTCGGCCTGATACAACATGGCCAAACGTGATGTCTTCTTGACCACAGAACTGGGCCAGCACCACCGACCAAGCAACCTTGAGAATAGTCGCAAATGTAATGCCATGCTTCTTCAGGTTAGAAACAGGGATGCTACGCCGGACTATACTTGTGTGTGAAAATGCATGGTGTGGTTGGGCGTGCTTGACGATTGTCGTGATTTGAGCGTCTTTGAGCAGATTGCGCCAATACCATTCATCATTCGCTCGCTGTCCTCGTGTCACACGTATGTAGTTCTCGAAAGGAGGTAACAGCGACATCCTTCCACCACTGTACGCCGCCATAAGATCTTTGAAGAAGGTTGGATAGCACATACCGTCGTATTGAGCATGTGAGACCCGTATCGCTAATTTGGTCTGTGCGCTGCTGGGACTATGAAGTATCAGGCAGCGGGTTATGGCATCCCCGAGATGGTGTTTTTGCTGTTTGTCTGCCTTGATCATGGCAGGGAATATGTCTCCCACGCTACCTTGTGTTGTGTGCATTTCGATATCAAGGGGCACATGACGTAAGACAACTTGGAAGACACTTTCCCCATGAATCACAAACACAGTGCGTAAAATTAAGTGACAGTCGACGAGTTCCTTGCAGGCTGTTTTCAAACGTTGGATATCGACAACTCCAGCGAAGTCGAATGTGAGATAGTCGATCCAACCGTGGTGTCGCATCATGGAAGAGGTGTACACCGAGGTCTGAAAATCGGTAGCCGGGTATACTGCTTCGACCTGAGACGCGTCGAACCCAGTCTGCAGACTCATTACGTTCATCAGCGAGCCTTCATCTTGCCACCATTGAGCCTCGGAAGGTGCGTCACCGTTGGCCACAGAGGCATCCGGTGTGTGCTTCAGGCTGGCCTCGCATTGTAGTGAGAGCTCAGACAAAGTACTACTTCGGAAAATGTCGGCAACAGTAAGCACAAAGCCCTCAGCACGGGCTCCTGCGACTACACGCATCGCGTCGATCGAATCACCACCCAGGCGAAGAAAGTTTGAGTCTGCACTAATTTTGTTGGCCTCCATTTTCATGACTTGAGCCCAGATTGACTGGATGAGTCGTTCCATTTGTGTCCGAATAGGCTGTTTTGCAACAGATCTTTGAGAGTCTGCTTCTAGCAGACCTGGAGCTACGGAATGTGCTACCTCCGCCAGGACTTTTCGATACCGCTTTCCTGAAGACGTGAGGGGCAGGAATGACAACGGTATGACGACAGCGGGAATCATGTGGCTTGGCAGCAGCGTCTCTAAGTGTTCCTTCCAACCGGACATATTGGATATGAGGTGACTCTCATGACCCAGGAATTGAGGCGCTGTTTGCAACTGGCTCTGGAGGCCGTTACTTGGAGAAACAAACGCGACGACGAATTTGTTGTGATTGGAACTGGACTCTGACTTCGACAAGCTGACCACATCAACAGCCACTTCTATAGTTTCGGGTACGAATCGATTGAGGTGATATTCAATCTCCCCAAGATCTAAGCGCTGACCACGGATCTTGACTTGCGTGTCGCGTCTGCCAAGGTACACAATCGTTCCGTCCCAATGGTAGCGCACGAGATCTCCCGTCTTGTAGAACCGTCGTTGTACCTGCCTGTCTTGATCGTAGCACCAAGCCGGGCCATGGATAAAGGCGGCATCTGTCCTGGCCGAATCATCGAAGTACTCCCTCCCCAGAATGGGACCCTCGATTAAGAGTTCTCCGACCGTACCCACAGGTGCGAGCTTATCATGGCAGTCTCGGTCCACTATCCATACAAAGCAACCTAGCGCAGAACCTATGTTTGCACGATTGCTGGTCGGTCCCACCCTTGTTGTTACTGTGCTAATCACAGAGCACTCTGTTGGCCCGTAAGTGTTGATGAGGTGTACTTTCTGAGCCCAATTCTCTATATTCCGTTCTGTCATGCATTCGCCTATCAAGATGACCGTCCGCAGGGAAGGGACATTCTCTGTGTCCAGCACGTCTAAAAATGTTGGTGTAACGTTGGCATCGGTGACAGCGGTCTTGCGCATGAAGTCGGCGGGATTGTTGACTCGGTCGATCTCAGATGGGGAACAGATGCAGCCCCCGACCATGAGAGTAATCAGGATGTCGTCAACGCTGACATCGAAGCTATATGCAGAGAACTGGAACACTCTCGAATCTTGATTGCGTCGTATCGCTGCCGCTCTTGGTACTGCTCCAGACACATATGCTTGATGTTCAATGACTACTCCCTTCGGGTAACCAGTAGTGCCCGACGTGAACATGATGTACGCTGCGCTGCTTGGACTCACTTGGACTTTCGGTACATCTGTAGAGTATCCTTGTTCTTGCAGCCGCGCTACCGTACTCGATACATCGATGAAAGTGGTGCCTCTCTCTTCCCACCTAGCCTGCGTTGTTGAGCCGCCTAGGACAAATGGCGAATTCGTTTGTGCCAGCATGTCGTCCAAACGCTGCTGTGGGTGTGATGGTTCGAGCGGAACGTAGGTACCACCCGCTTTCATTATGCCAACCATTGTTACTATGGCCCAGAGGGACTTGTGAAAACACAGTGTAATCAGTTGTCCTGGCACAACGCTAAGCTCCTGCCGTAGATAACACGCCAACAGGGTTGCAGCTTGATCAAGCTCCTGGTACGTCATGTTTCCGTCCCAAGAGCAGATGGCCGGTGCTTCAGGTTGCACGCTCGCCTGTTCTTCGATAAATTCGTGGATGCATCTTTCGATGATCTCCCGAGACTCTCCGTTCGCATTCCACTTTTTAACCAGGACCTCATCGTAAGGACCAAACAGGACGACCTCGTCGATGCGTGTCTTGAGTGATTCAGACGAAAGTTGTTGTATCACGTGTTCGAAATGCCTTAAAAGTACGAATACTTGCTCTGGGTCGATCAACGACTTGTCAAAACTTGCTATCAACCTGACGTTATTGGAAGCTTTGTCAATCACACATTCCATAGCTAAAGTGTAGGTATCGTAGTTGCTGGCGGCTGATACCGAGACATCTTGAAAGAGCGTTTCTTGATCGCCAGTCTTCCCACTTTCGGATTGCATGTTGAGTAGAAGCAGGCTCTGGAAGTTGCAGGCAGTTCTGGCATCCTCACTCGCACGCCGAATGTTCTGAAGACCAAAGTGCTCGTGTAGTATGACGTTGGTAGCTTGGTCTTGCACCATCTGCAGATACTGAAATACTGATCTACTGCGATCGTTTAGAGGTATTCTCAATGGTACGGTACATATCGTAGGCCCGATGACGGATGTTATGCCATCGACTGGTGCATTGCGGCCGGAGACGGTACAGCCGAATATGACATCGTCAGCTTCAGAATAGTGAGCGAGTAGCAATCCCCAGGCTGCCTGAAGAAGCGTCGGGATCGTATGATGTTCTGGTTGAGGCAAACTCATCTGAATCTGAGACGCGTGTCCCTTCCGTCCAGAATGCTCGAAGGGCTGTACTGGGGGAAACGCCAGAGTAGAAGCATTCAAGAGATACTCTCGCCAGAATTTATTTGTCTCGTCCACATCTATACTTTTCAGGTAGGCAATGTAGTGATTGAATGGCGTAAACTCCATCAACTTTTCGCCATGATACGCCTGCGTCACCTGCTCAAGTATGAGAGGTTGTGACCAACCGTCATACATCGTATGATGGGTGGTCCAAACGAAATTTTGTTCGTTGGTCTCCAGATTGTGGATGATTGCATACCGTGAGAGCGGGTCTCCGTAGTCGATTTGCTCCTTGCGATCCTCCTCAATGAAGGCTTCAAGACCTCTGGAGGACTTCCATGACATTGTTTCTGGCGGATTCCATACGACTTGTAAGCTGCCATGTTCCTTGAGATGGACGATCGTTGTTCTGAGGATTTCTGTTTGTTGGATCACCTTCAACCATGCTCTTTGAAAGGTGGGAATGTCAATCCATTTCGGCAATCTATACACATTTTGACACGTGTATGCCCCATGTTGCTGCAGAGACAACATCATCAAGCCCTCTTGGAGTGGCGTACAGGGATATATGTCTTGTACTGACTCTGGTTGAATGTTCCATAAGGTCTCAATGTCATGGAACAATTCTTGGCCGTCTCCAGATCCAATATCCATCAGCGCTAATGGCTGGACGTTGGATATAGATTGTGCCACAATGCCATTGGTCACAGAAGACTCCAGGCTCTCGCAAAGCTGAGATAGCGTTGTCCTGCGAAAGATATCGGTGATCGGGATAACCAAGCCGGCCTGCCTCGCGGCAGTCACAAGCCGAATGGCAGAGATCGAATCTCCACCGAGTCGGAAAAAACTATCGTCTGCGCCAACAAGGCCAACATCTTCGAGATCAAGAACCTTAGCCCAAATTCCTTGCATGGATTTCTCTAATTCTGACTGCGGTTGTCGCTTTTCAAAAGCTGAGAGAGCATAAAGTAAGAGCTGATCTTTGGAGATGTTCATGACTGTCTCTCGGAGCTTGCGACGGTCGATCTTATCGGAAGTCGTTGTAGGAATCGTGTCGAAAGGGACAAACCAAGATGGTATCATGTAAGATGGCAACGTGTTCAAAAGCTGGTCTTCGAGGCGTCTTAGATCTTTTTGTAGCTCCTGAGTCATGTTGAGTCGCAAGCCATCGTCACTAATTTGACCTCGATAGTCTGCCATCCGGAAGCATGCAACAAGTGCTGCATCATCACCACGCTGTCCACGCTGTGGTAACTTGACAAGTTCCACAGTCGCATCCAATATGTTAGGAGCCGCATTCATGATTGCGCTCTCCACTTCGCCAAGCTCTATGCGCTGGCCTCGCAGTTTGACCTGCGTATCCTTTCTTCCCAGGAATACCAGCGATCCATCGATATCATATTTGACTAGATCGCCGGTCTTGTAGAACCTTCTTTGCGGATCTTGAGCCCAGCAAAGCCCCCGAACAAAGCTCGCGTTTGTTTTCTCTGGTTCGTTAAGATATCCACGGGCTAGAATGGGACCTTCGATCAACATCTCCCCAGCAACACCAACTGGCGCCAACTGGTGAGGATCGTCGGACTTGACAACCCAGGCAATACCTCCCCTTCCATAGCCGATGTTCGCAGGATGAGACTTGGAGGTAAGCCTCGACACAACACAGGTGGTCGAGCATTCAGCTGGGCCATAGGAATTGACCAAGCAAACGCGATCGGCCCATTGCCGCAATTGAGACTCATGCATACGCTCTCCACTCAGTAGTAATATGCGTAGGGATGGAACCTCGTCAGGCGTGATCAAATTGGCGACCGATGGCGTCAATTCCGCGTTATTCACAGCTGCTTCCCGAATGTAGGAGGCTAGATTCTCTTTTCGCCCATCGTCAGATGGGGAACACACACATCCACCAACCATCAGAGTTGTAAGTATATCTTCGATACTTGTATCGAAACTATACGAGGAGAACTGCAGCAGCCTCGAAGTAGAGTCTCGCCTGATGGACGCAGCTCGTGCCAAAGCGCCTGAACAATAAGACACATGCTCGATAACTACGCCTTTTGGTGAGCCTGTGCTTCCAGATGTGAACATTATGTATGCCGCATTGTTGGGGCCTAATGCAGGGCCGGCCAGCTCAGGGCATTGATGCTGGAAATTTTCATGCTGCAATCTCTGTAGAAGAAGTGGCACATCAATGAATTGTATGTTCTCAGACTCTTTCCACAAGTGTTTGGTTGCCGCCGATCCAAGTATGATCGTAGCGTTTGTTTGTTGGACAATCGAGTGGAGGCGTTGCTTGGGATGGGCGGGATCCAATGCCACGAACGCCCCACCACTCTTTAACGTACCAAGCATGGCAACGATTGCCCATATCGACTTTTCGAAACAAAAAGGAATGAACGTTTCTGGTTTGACCTCGAGCGATTGCAGATGGCGTCCAAGCATCGCCGAGTGATGGCCAAGGGCTTCGTATGTCATGTTGCCATCCCATGCGCAAATGGCTGCTGCATGTGGTGTGTTGCGCACCTGATCTTCGATCACATCGTGAATGCATCTCTCGATCTTCTGTGGCTGAGTGTTGTTCTGGGCAGTGATAAACTCTTGATCTTCAGCGCCAAACAAGGTCAATTTTCCGACCGTGTCGTCTGGCGCTTCATTGGACAGCTGTTGCAGCACGCGCTCGAAGTGATGTAGAAGCATTTCCACTTGTTTGCGATGGAGCAGATTCTCATCGAAACTAGCAATCACAGTAACATCGTTGCCCTTCAGAGAGCAATCTATCGTCAGGGTGTAAGTGTCAAAATTGCCGGCAGCCTCAACCGAATAGGGCTTGAAGATATCTTCGCTGGACGTAAAGACACTCTCTGCTTCGGGCTGTATGACCAGAAGGCTTTGGAAGTCACAACTAGCCTGGGCGTCCTTGCTGACTTTCTTGATATTCTGAATTCCAAAGTGCTCGAACGGGACCGATTCAATGGCTTCATCATGAACTTTCTGTAGGAACCCCAGTATAGTCTGATCTGGATCTATCTGTATCCTGACAGGAATTGTGGCAATCGTTGGCCCAAGAATGCTCAATATACCGTCCACGGGAGCATTGCGACCGGAGACGGTCGTACCAAAGACCACGTCCTTGACGGCCGCATAATTTCCAATGATTACGGCCCATGCTGCACGCACAATGGTAGGCATATTGAAGTTAGGCTGCGATCGTCGCTGAAGGGTGATTTGCATGGTGGACTGTTTGCCCATTCGTTCTATGTTCTCGACAGGAGGAGCGGGTGGAAAAGACGGCAAAGCTGCAGCATCTAGATACTTTTGCCAGAACAGTCGGGTTTGTCCAATGTCCACATTTTGGAGATATTTGATGTATCTTTTGAAGGGCGTAATTGTCGCATCGAATTTGGAGCCATGATACACACTCGAGACTTTCTCGAGTATGAGTGGGAGCGACCAGCCATCGTACATCGCATGATGACCTGTCCATACGAAAAACTGGCGCTGATGCTCTCCATCGCGTTCTCTGACGATACCGTAGCGTGTAAGTGCTTGCCCATAATCCATTCGCTCGTCCTGGTCAGCTTGCAGATACTTCGAGAGAGTATCCGAGTATCTCCATGGTATTCCTCGAGGAGCCAAAACAACCTGCAGACTTCGGTTGACAGAGTGAATGATGATTGTTCTGAGTATGTCTATACTTTCCGAAGCTGCCGACCAGGCTTCTTGAAATTGCTCAATATCGATAGTGTCTGGTAGCGCAAAGACCATTTGGCTGGTGTATGCACCTTCCTGGCGGGTAGACAGCGTCAAAAGACCCTCTTGAAGCGGTGTGCATGGATATGCATCTTCAATGTCATCCTTGTTGAGACCCCATTGCGCCTGCAGATCATCAAAGAGGCATTGTACATGCTTTGGTCCACCCAATAGAGCAAACACTTCCATGTCAGACTCTAAAATGCTATCATTTGCATTGCCAGAGACTTCTTCGTCCTGCAGATCTTCACAAATTGCCCGGAGACTCTTTTTGCGAAGTAGATCGATAATCTGGATGCGTACACCATTTTTCTGTGCTGCTGCGACGAGCCGTATCGCTGAGATGGAATCGCCCCCAACACGGAAGAAGCTTTCGTCTACTCCGATGGATTGCTGATCGACGTGAAGTATGTCTGCCCAGAGTCTCTGCATTTTCCGCTCTGATTCAGTTTCTGGTTGACGTTTTTGGTTGTTATTGGCGAGTGCATATACAGATATCTCAGTGGTAGGGATGTCCAGAACGAGCTGTCGGACTTTTTTGCGATCGATTTTCCCGGAAATAGTGTATGGCAGACGCCGAACAGGCACGTAGATTGCTGGAATCATATAGGTAGGCAGGAGGTCGTACAGCCTGGTTTCAAGATTTTCCAGGCTTTTCGAGATGGAAGGGAACATCTCCGACACCACTCTACGACTAGGTCCAGAAGCTTCAGACTGTTCATGAAGGGTTGTTTGGAAGCAAGCAACAAGCACTTGGCCTTGGCCACGGCTTGGCAGATCCATCATCTCAACAACAACTTGTGAGATTACATCTGAGCCAGTCATCAGGATAGCTTGCTCGATTTCCCCGAGTTCAATTCGTTGACCATGCAGCTTGACTTGGGTGTCTTTCCGTCCCACGAAGATTAGATTGCCATCCAGATCGTACTTGACCAGATCCCCAGTTCTGTAGAATCGTCGCACAGTGCCTGCACTGTTGCTCCCAGATTGAGCCCACAAGGGGTTCTCTATGAAGCTGGCTTGGGTTTTGACAGTGTCGCGGAGGTAACCTCTTGCCAGTATGGGACCTTCGATTAGGAGCTCTCCACATACACCGACAGGTGCTAAGTGATGAGGGTTATCGCTTTGCACAACCCAGGTTGAACCACCAAAGCCTTTACCAATACAGGACGCATCGTCGGCTGAAAGAAATCTCGATGCGACTGTGGCGACAATGGCCGTTTCAGTAGGACCATATGTGTTGATGATGGAATCGATATAGGGCATCCATTTTTGAACGAGCTGTCCTGTGATACGTTCCCCACCAACGATAACAGTTCTTACGCTCGGCACTGTCTTGGGATCCAGCAGGCTGAGGAAAGATGGTGTGACATCGATTATATTCACCGAGTTTTCTTGGATGAAGGCAGCAATATCGCCGGTTCTTTGCTCCTCAGCAGGGACACAAATTGTGCCTCCAACAGAAAGTGTGGTGAGCGTGTCC
The DNA here is from genome assembly GCA_027946375.1 of Neodidymelliopsis sp. IMI 364377. Taxonomy (NCBI): domain Eukaryota; kingdom Fungi; phylum Ascomycota; class Dothideomycetes; order Pleosporales; family Didymellaceae; genus Neodidymelliopsis; species Neodidymelliopsis sp. IMI 364377. The sequence continues at coordinate 16,551 of JAPEUT010000157.1, forward strand.
TCTATGCTGGTGTCAAAGCTATAAGAGGAAAATTGAAGGACTCGAGATGCTTCATTGCGTTTAATGGCAGCTGTGCGGGCTAGAGCTCCTGAAAGATAAGCGCTGTGCTCAATCATAACACCCTTTGGCTTTCCTGTGCTTCCAGAAGTGAACATGACATATGCTAGGTCTTTCGGCGTTACTGCGAAGGCCATAGACCTGGGCTCTTGTTGACATAGGTTCTCCATGAGCCCTGGTATATTGATAAAAGGTACAACTTGAGAAAGCCAGGAAGTCTCCGTCGTTTCTGATCCGAGGATGAACCGAGCCTCAGTCTGTTCAAGGATTTCTGTAAGACGCTGATGTGGATGCGCAGGGTCTAGTGGGACGAAGGCACCCCCAGCTTTCAGTACCCCAAGCATGGCTACAGTTGCCCATTTCGACTTTTCGAAACAGATTGGAATCAAAGTGCCGGGCTGCAAAATTGCTTCAGATTCTGCAAAGTACCATGCCAATCTCGTGGAAAGGAGACTAAGCTCCCTATAACTCATTTGGCCGTCCCAAGAGCAGATTGCTACAGAGTCTGGGGTTTTCACAACCTGCTCTTCTATGACTTCGTGTATCAGCCTTGACACGTCTTGAAGAGGGCTGCTGTAGTTCCATTTTGTCACAAGAGCCTCATCGTGAGATGTGAACATATCAATTCCGTCCACGGTGAGCGATGCCGACTCTTGCGCTAATTGTTGTAGCACGTGCTCGAAATGTCGAAGCAAGAGACCCACCTGATTCTTATTAAGGACCCATTCATCATAGCTGACCGTGACCTCAAGATTATCGCCGTTGAGGATACACTCCATAATCAACGTGTGGCTGTCGAAGTTGCGAGGGACCCGCATCGTACGATTTTGGAACAGACTTCTCGATGACGGAACTTCCATCCCTGGCTGAATCACAAGCAAGCTGTTCAACTCGCAGTCGGTAAATTTTTTGATGTTCTGAATGCCGTAGTGATCGTATGGTGTAGATGCAATTCTCTGATCCTGCACATCTCCAAGATAATCGGCCACAGACTTGGTACCGAGCTGCACACGTACTGGTACCGTGGTGATGGTAGGGCCAGCGATGTTCATGATCTCGTCGATAGGTGCGTTGCGACCTGACGTGGTCTCGCCAAAGATGACATCAACAGTGTCGGAATATCGAGACAGAACCATCCCCCACGCAGCTCGAATGATAGTTGGTGTTGTGAAGGAGGCTTGCGCTGGTCGTAACAACTGAATTGGAAGACTTGACTTATTACCTCTCCTCTCTCGTCCTGACTGAGGCGCTGGTGGGAAGGACGTTACCGTTGCACCATGTAGGTAATTCTTCCAGTATTCTCGACATTGATCGAGGAGATTCACATCCTGTATGTATGCAATATATGTCTTGAAAGGAACAGACTTAGGTAGAAGTGTACCTTCATAGGCCTGGTTCACTCGATCAAGTATCATTGGCAACGAATAGCCATCGTACAAGGAGTGGTGCACCGTCCAGACAAAATGAGTTTGGTGAAGTTCGCGTATCATAGCATAACGAGCCAGAGGCTTCCCATACGCCATAACCTCATCCAAGTCGGTACTGAGATAGGTTTTAAGGCTCTCCGAGTATCTCCATGGTATCGCGGTGTCCGAAGATATGATTTGGAGCATGGGTTGAGCATCAATATGCACAATCGAAGTGCGTAGTAGCTCAGAGGACTCCACCACCTTTTCCCATGCGGCCTGAAAACGGGGTATGTCCAAGTCTGCTTCCGTGAAGATCATTTGGCAGGTGTAAGCACCCTTTTGAACAGAAGAAAGCATCAAAAGACCTTCCTGAAGTGGTGTGCATGGATATATATCCTCGATTGTATCTTTCCTGATGCTCCATTCTTCAGAAAGATTGTTGAGGAGAGCCTCAAGGGAAGTATCTGGCTTCAGCAACGAGAAAGGCTTGAGGTGGAGGGGAGACCCAGCATGAACAAGATCATCGACACTGACGAGTCTCGAAAGCTCGGATAGGCTGGTCTTTCTCAAGACGTCCGTTATCTCGAGACGCATGCCGATTCTCCGAGCTGAAGCGATGAGGTGGATGACAGATATGGAATCACCTCCAAGGCGAAAGAAACTGTCATCCAATCCTATTGAATTCGCATCGATTCGAAGAACACTCGCCCAAAGCTCTTGCATCTTTCGTTCAATCTCAGTCTCCGGTTTTTGCTTCTCTAGGCTGACCAGATTATACAACGGTTGTTCGGTGGTTGGAATATCCAGAAGCAAGCGTCGAAGCTTGCCTCGATCGATCTTGCCAGATGTTGTTGTTGGCGTATGCGTGAGCATCACATACATAGTGGGCACCATGTATGATGGGAGAGTTTGGAAGAGGCAACTCTTCAATAGTATCAATTCTTCTCGGAGAGAGGCCGTCATCTCCACCCTCATGTCTCCGGAAGTATCCTGATACACTGCTTTTGAAAGACAAGCAGCGAGAAGCTTATTGTTGTTGAGGTTTATCAACTCAACAGTGGCATTCTTGATGTCAGGATCTGCAAGCATAATCGCATTCTCAATTTCGCCTAGCTCTATTCGCTGACCACGTAGCTTGACCTGGGTATCTTTCCGTCGAATGAAGACGATACTGCCATCTGGTTCGTATTTTACGATGTCTCCAGTTTTGTAAAATCTTCGTACTGTATTTGAATCATCCTGCTGAGCCCATGCAAGGTTTTGAATGAAGCTGCCTTCGGTCTTAGACCTGTCATGCAGGTACTCTCTTGCAAGAATCGCTCCTTCGACTAGTAGTTCGCCCAAGACTCCAATGGGGGCCAAGCGATGTGGGTTGTTAATGTCTACAATCCAAAGTTGACACCCAAGGGCGTAGCCGATGTTAGCTGGATCGTCGCCAATTAAAGCTGGTGAAGCAGCGCTGCATGTGACCGAACATTCAGTCGGCCCATAGCTTCGGAAGAATCGAACCTGGCTGGCCCATCTGTCAAGAACCCCCTTGGATATCGGCTCCCCTCCGCAATAAACAACCTCCAAGGTTGGAGTATGGCCAGGAGAGATCAGGCTAAGCACAGATGGTGTGGCGTACAACCAGTTCACATTGTTGGTGGTGATGTACTCCTCGATTTTTTCTAGGCGGTCATGCTCAGAAGGAGTGCATACGCATCCACCAACTATCAGCGTCATCATCATGTCTTCGATACTCACATCAAAGCTATAAGATGCAAATTGTAGGACCCGAGACTCGTTGTTACAACCAAGGTGCGAGGCGCGAGCCACAACAGCAGAACAGTAGGCGCCGTGCTCCATGACGACTCCCTTTGGCTTTCCGGTCGTTCCAGACGTGAATATGACGTACGCGATATCATTGGGAGACGCACGTAAGCTTGTTGAGGCTGTCGACATACACGAGTTATCGCGATCGAGTTCATTTAGGACCTTCTCAACATCAATGAAACGTACGTCTGCATCGTTCCATAAAGAACCAGTGATCCCCATCCCAAGTATGAATGGGGCCTCTATTTGGGCATACTGATCCATCAGTCGGTCCAGTGGATGAGAGCAATCGAATGGAACAAATCCTCCTCCAGCTTTGAGAACTGCAAGTGTGGTCATGACAGCTATCGATGATTTCTGGAAGCACAAAGGAATCATGCTCCCAGGTCTCACGCCAAGACCCTGTAGATACAGAGCTAATAGACTAGAGAGGCGTCCAAGCTCACGATAGTTGATGGTCCGGTCCCATGAGCAGAGCGCTGCTGCTTCAGGCTGGGTCAAGATCTGAATCTCGACCAGATCGTGGATGCATCTACTGGCTGATGTTGTGGGAGTTGTGTTCCATTGCAACAACGAAGACTCGTCGTAAGGGCTGAAGATATCGATGTCGCCAACCACGCCGACGGCTATCGGTGCCAACTGAAGCAGAACATGTTCCAAATGACGAAGAACGATTCTCATCTGCTGAGTGGAGATCAGGGAATGATCGAAATTTGCGATAATATGCACATCATCATTTTCGATCACACATTCAATGATGAGGGTGTAAGTGTCGAAAGTGCTTGACACCTGGGTACTCGTATTGGTGAATACATTCTCCTGAGCGTTGGGTCTCACAGGTGGCTGTATAACAAGCAATGCTTGGAAATTGCAAGCGTGCGCCGCGTCGGGACTAGTACGTTTGATGTTCTGAAGGCCAAAATGCTCGTATGGGATGGTTGTAGTTGCTCCGTCACGCACTGCTTCAAGAAATTGATTTATTGGCTGATCAAGACGAAGCTGAATCCTCACGGGTACCGTGGTGATAGTTGGACCAACGACTGTCGACATGCCATTCACTGGGGCATTTCGGCCCGTCATCGTAGCACCGAAAACAATGTCCGTACTGTCCGAGTATCTGCTGTTCACGATTGCCCAAGCGGCGCGGACGAGTGTCGGGGTTGTAAACGAGCATCGGGAATCTTGTCGTGGTAGGGACACACACAGTGTCTCCGTGTTCCTTGACCGTCTTCGAGACGTCTGGACATGGGAAGGCGGAAAGGATGGTAAGCAGGCATCAAAAAGGTATTTGCGCCAAAAGTCCTCGTTTTCGTCGCGGTCAAGGTTTTGGATATAAGCGATGTAGTGGTTAAATGGTGTGAGGGGTAGTTGCGATTCGCCTTTGTACGCGCGAGCAACTCGGTCCAATATCAGCGGTAGACTCCATCCGTCGTATATCGCATGATGCGCGGTCCAGATCATGTATGGTTGTTGGTCCTTTTCCAAAAGGCCCACGACAGCATAACGGGTAAGCGCCTTGCCATAGAACATTGGCGTCTGACGGTCCTCAGCTAGGTATTCTTCTAGGTTGCTTGCAATTCTCCAGGAACTTTGGTTATTCAGGACGACTTGTTGCGACCCCTCGTCCTTGTCGTAGATTATTGTAGTTCGCAAGATCGGAGTAGACTGGATTGTCGCGTCCCACGCGTCCTGTAGACGTTGCAGATCGACATCCAAAGAGACCTTGAACACCTCCTGCCTTATGTAGCTCTGATTGCCCTGCACTGAAAGAGCCATAAGGCCCTCCTGTAATGGCGTACATGGATATATGTCCTGAATGGCTGCTTCATCGATATCCCAGTCGCATGCGACACTTGCTCTTAGCCTGGCAACCGATTCTGGCGGGAGGAGTTCGAAAGCATCGACATTGGTCATTGCGGAACTCTCGCTTTCCGTCACGACGGCTGCCAGCGCTTCAAGGGTCGGATGAGCAAATACATCGACAGGGGAAATTTGCAGGCCAACATCGTAGGCGGCGCTCACCAGCCGAATGACTGCTACAGAGTCGCCTCCCAGCTCGAAGAAGTTATCTTCAAGATCGATGATCTCCTCGTACTCCAGCTCAGCCGCCCACAAGACTCTCAGCTTTGCAATTATATCTTCCATCGGAACGCAGCACTTGTGCTAGCTGGAATGATTTTCAGAAATATGAGACGTTTGACTAGAAGTGCACAAGAGATTGGAAAACTTGAAATTCCTGAAGCATGTATCCAGTGAGTGCGTTGTGTTCCAATTTGTTCACAAGCAGATTCGAAGCGTTGCCGATACCGTTAAGAAAGTGAGAAGCATAGTCAGCAGAATAATGTCTTGTCACAAGATGTACTGTAACAAAACTCCAGACCCCTACCGAAACAGCAACAAACATCCCGTGCATACGGAGTCCCGTCGCATTGCAGCATGCATCAAACATACGCTCATACTGTACGCACTCTCTCACTGTCGCAGCCGATGAGATCATGTCCTTGCGTGTCTAGATCAAGTCATGGACCGGCAGGGTTGTGATGAAAGTGCTGTTGAGTCAGGTGTACCAAATCATTCGGGAAGGTTGCAATGAGACGCATACAAGAAGAGTCTGGATCTGTGACCGAGAAGCTAGACTATGCTGACGAACAGCCACACATGCAACTTTCGCTGAAATATCGAGATCGTTCATTCCCGTCAATCGCCGTGCGATGCGCAGCAACCAGATGAGGTCGTGGGTGCTTGTCCATGCAGATGGCGCAATTTTTTCTGGCTATGAATCGATACCGCTACGGGCGGATCATCCTGTCATGCCCGAACTCTATAATGAGTCGATAACATGCCATGTCCATCCTAGGCGACGTAGCGGTAGCGTGTTTGTGTGGTCTGTCGTAGGGATCGATGCGTGGGTGGTCGTAGCGAATTTCTTGAATCAGTATGTGCTGACATGCATGATGCATCTTCATTCACGATAGCTGCGGAGCTTCGTGAACATACTGCGACATTGCCAGTAGTCTTCGCATTAGGCCAGCAATATGTTCGGCTATCTGCGTCCTTTATTGATGCTGTAAGATGTGCGTTGATGGTTGAGTGAAGGTGATGCTTGCTCCTTAGATGCAGGCGGGGCACGGTGGTCGCCTTAGGAAGCACAGAGAGAATGGCGAGTTGAATTGATCCGGGACCTAAGCAAAGCACCTACATGCAGTAAGCTTAACGTTCTTGGAAGGTGCAGTTTGCCTTGCTCATGTCCTTGATCGATGCTGTAGGTGCAAGTTGGTGGTTAAGTGAGAGTGATGCTTGATCCTTGGATGCAGGGCACGTTGGTCGCCTTAAGAAGGACGCGAAGGATGACGGGTTGGACAGAACCTAAACCCGAACGAGCTAGCTACATGCATAAGAAGCTTGACGTTCTTGGAAGGTGCGAGATCGATAACGCTTGAGCAAGTCTCGTAGTGGGGTTGGGGACGGAACGGGCCACACATGCCGGTCCAGCTTTGCGCTCATGCACCGTCGCTTTTCCATGTTGTCCGTAGAATAGCATGCATATTGCTGACCCGAGCCCGACTGGTACTCGGGGTAGCCCAAACTCGGTATCGTGCTCTGACCTGCCTCGCATGACTCTTTGCGCTGTTTTTCCGCTATTTTCACCGGGATAGGTGCATTTTCTCTAGCGCAACATGGGGAAAGTCAAAGCAGATTTACCAATAAAAGTTCCTCGTGTGAAATCCAAAATCAAGTTTAACGCTCTCGCCCCTGACTCGATGATTTTAGCTTCCCGTCAGACGGGAGCGATCCTAATCTTCAGCAGGTAACCGAGCTCTGGAATATATTGCATGACCGGCAACGTCATCAGTACCGCACACATGGCCGGTGAAACTCCTTGCTACAGCGTGCAGCCACGTTTTAGCCTGCATGAGCTTTACCTAGATATGTCTGTATCTGACTCCTCGGTGCAGCGTGTCCAACAGTCCGTACTACGGTACTATTGACCCACTACGGCTACGGTACGGCTCAACCTTCAGCTACTACTGTATGGCTACGGCAAGGCCTCTACTACAGTACTACTGCAGTACTACAGCTTAGTTTAGTGGGAAATTAATAAGCCGTACTCTACAGCTACGCTATGGTGAGATTCTTCACTACTGACTGACTGCTTACCTAAGCCGTACAACCGTAGAGCTACGGACCGTAGTACTGACTGTTGGACACGCTGCCTCGGCGGCAATTCGATCCGTCCGGTCCCATTCTCAAAGCAAGCTTAGACGTTATGGCGTAAAAGTGGTGCTTCCTGCAAAGTCGCATAGCATTGGCTCTTAGGACTTTATAACGATAAGATACTGAATAAGACGTGTCATGTATTTGTATTTAGATTGCGTGTTGCTGATGCAATACTCTTGTCTAGACAAACACAGCTCGCACAAGTTCGGCTTTGTTAACTATGCGGGGAAATGGTCAGCCATATTCATGGAAAGGAGTCTGAAATCGATAAGGATGACCGAGCGCAACATACCCTTTCCAATTGCATTACGAGGAATGGTCTCACGGATCTTGAGGACCTGTGGTATCTTATAGGGTGCCAGTCTTGACATCAGAGCACGACGCATATCTATTATGCCCCAAGGTTTTCCTCTTATCCCGGTCTGCTCTTGGCTCGGGTGAAGGACAACAACAGCTCCAATCCTCTGCCCTCTTGTTGCGCTGTCCACTCCGACCACTGCAGCTTCCTTGATCTGCGGTCTGCATACAGGACCTGATTAGCAAACTGTCGATGGAAAGAATGGTACACACGAGGATTGAGGCTTAACTAATAACAAAGAATGTGAGGGGAGAACGTACAAAGCCAATAGTTCTCGTTCTACTTCCAATGCGCTGACTTTCTCTCCCCCGGACTTCAAGATGTCGACACTCGAACGGCCATGGATGAAGTACATCGGACCACAGGCCCAATTAGATCCGTCTTTGGAGAGTTCAGTTAGACTGATCATGCGTCGATCAGCTATATCTCCAGTTCGGAACCAAGGCCCGCCTCCATCAGTAGCTGAGACGAATTCATTTTCTGTGGCCGCTGGATTACGCCAATATCCTGTGAAGACAGTCGGACCACGAAGCTGGATCTCACCCATTCTCCCGACCTGCCTAGTCGTATCGTCAGGCTCAATGACTTGCTGAGTGTCCACATCGACAAGGCGGACCTGTACCATAGGTAATGGCCAGCCAACGCTACTGTCGACACGCTCGTTCAATGCTAGTCCACAACTAATTGCCATGCCAACTTCGGTCATGCCATATCGCTGGAGAAGAGTGTTCCCGTTGCTAATTTGATTCCAGCCTCTCACAAGTGGCGTCGGTAATGCAGCGGAACCACATATGGTCAAACGAAGAACGTCTTGCGAAAGTGACTTCGTCACGACTGCTTGCTCAGTATCCGTCAGCCTGCGATACATCTCTATCATCAGCGAATACATTGTTGGTACCGCCGTGAATACTGTGATCTGTGCTTCCCTTGCTTGCGAGGAAAGGTGACTTGAACGAGCGAAGCGCTTGAGCACCGCCATTGGGTCGAAGGGATGGTGAAGCTCGACTGTACTGCCAGAGAATAGGGGCGCAAGAAGGGCAGTAAGAATTCCGTGCATGTGGTGCAGTGGCATGGAATTCAGCACAAGATCTTGAACGCCATACTTCCATGCTACGAAGAGTGACTGACACTGCGCGGTGAGGACCTCAAGAGCCAAGTTCACGCCCTTCTAGAATGCAAGTTATCGAATGCCAGGAGGAAACCTTGCGGGCTACTCACCGGACGATTAGTGGTGCCCGAGGTGTACACCAGGATTCCAGCTTTGTTACCCGTGTCGTTCTGCAGCTGCGAAAGTTGCCCTTCCTGGGCTGTCTTCAGCAGGCTTTGTACCCCCACCACAGCTACCTGTGGCGACGCTACCTCAGTAGCTTTTTGCAAGAGGTTCTGTGATGCGAGCATCAGGAGGGATCCGCTATCCTCGATGATATATTGTAGTTCGACGTTCGGAAACTCTGGCGGCAGTGGAAGAGCAAGTGCGCCTGCACTAAAGATTGCCAGCATCGTGACTAGGAGATGTTAGCAAATTTATTTCCAGAAGCTCTTCCTTGGTCCAAATCTTTACCGACATAGTCGTAGCCACCGTTCAGTAGGAAAGAAACTACTTGAACTGAACTCGTCGTGCTCTGGAGCAAGTGCTCAAGGCTGAGCTTCGCCGAAGCAACATCTTGTAACAATTTACCATAACTGACACGCTGGTGAGATGCGGAGTCGACTATTGCTATGCTACCCGGATCATGGGCTTGCAGAGCATCGAAAAAAGTAGCTTTGGTCAACGGAAGAACCATACCGCGCACCGAAGGTTGACAAAATCAATCAGAAAGCTCAGAACGTGAAGTGAGGACGGTAGGATAGGACACGATTTCCAGGGGGATTTGCTTGACCTTGCATCATGTCGTCCGGACATGATGCTACAATTGCTCTTAGGCCATAATCCGAGCTCTGACTTGACTAGTCGAACTTCCTAAAACGTGCCTTTTGCGCGAGAGAGGGTCATGTGTAACCTCGAAGCGAGACTGCATAGGTGTGAGTCTATCTCAGGGATCTTCGAAACAAGCATACTTCTTGCCTGAGCTTGAGGATATGCTGTTCTCCTGGTTCGCTGAAATTAGTTGCATACGTGGCGTAGCTCCTTCATCGAATGTGCTGCTGATTGTGTCAACGACCTGCAGGTGCTTCGGTTACCGAGCTACCCATGTTTAGTCTGAAAGACCGTGCGGCAGAATGTCCGGCTCATGCGCCTGCATTGCAGCACAGTACCTTGATTTGGCTGATCTGATCGGAGCCTCCAGGCCTGCAACGAGTCAGGATCGGGATAATAGCTCACAGCGCTTACACAGTGAAGTGTGCCCTTGTGTAGAGTTTTGGGTACCTGTGGTATGCCCATGTTCTTTTATCCTGAACCACGGTGTATCGAAGTTTCCCCAAGTCAGCAAGCACTTATTATCAACTCAATTGCCGTCACTGTGTTGATCTCTTGACACCCACTTCAATTCCTCAAGTCACGAATATGCGAGCCTTCACTATTTTACGGCCTACAAATGTTATTAGCAGAACATGCTATACATTCAAAGCCTCTCGTCATGGTGGTTATCGCTCCTATGCTTCATCTACCACGGATGCAACTCGTATCACACTCATCGGAGGTGGCACCATTGGAGCCTCACTTGCAGCCCTCCATCTCCAGAAAGCTCTCAAATCTAAACCTGTCAAGCTCGTCATCTACGACAACAAGACTGGCCTCAAAGACTACCTTCGCAAGTCGGTCCCATTGTACATGCAGCACAGCTTTAAGTCCAAAGTGCAGAACACTTCAGCACTGTCGAAGGCAACCGAGTTCTTTGATGATTGTATGAGCGACGGTACAATTGAGATCAACAACGATCTCGCTTCTGCAGTTGCAAGTGCAGACATCGTCGAGGAGCAGGGCCCAGAAGTGCTCGAGTTCAAGAAGGATATCTGGCCTACAATTGAGGAGTATGCTCCTTCGACAGCTCTTCTATGGAGTTCTACGTCGGGAATTCCCGCTTCCCTACAAAACAAAGGAATGAAAGATCCGAGCCGCCTCTTGATCGTGCATCCGTTCAATCCACCCCATTTGATGCCCATGCTGGAAGTCGTTCCCTCCGACGTCACAGCAAAGGACGTTATTGAGCGCACTATCAAGTATTGGGAGTCTCTTGGTATGACGCCTACAGTCCTTAAGAAGGAGGCTCAAGGCTTCATTGCCAATCGTCTTGCTTTCGCTCTATTCCGCGAGGCGTTAAATGTGGTTGCTTCTGGCATCGCTTCACCTAAGGATGTGGACACGATCGTGACTGGAAGCATGGGACCACGCTGGGCCATTGCTGGACCATTTGAAAGCTACAATGCTGGTGGTGGTCCAGGAGGAATCGAGCAATTCTTTGAAAAGCTTGGTGGCACTATTCAAGCCTGTTGGGATGATCAAGGCTCGATCAACTTCGGCGACGGTTGGGAGAAACGGATATGCGAGGAGACAAAGGAGGCTTACGGTGTAGCTGATCTTAGCAAACGAGATGCACTCACTAGGAACGTTCTCGCTGCTGCTCTCGGCGAAGCTGTTGACAAAGTCGAGTAGTTGTGCAACGACCTCAACGCTTTTGTATGTCCACTTGGAATAGCTCAATCAAGCGTTTTTTTCGGTCTTCTATGTGATGCTCCTTATGCAAACATCTTGTGTCACACTACAGAAATCATCACACGGGATGATTGGCTTTACGATCTCCACGTGAGCAGTACGAAGTGTGCGATTTTAATGGGCTGTATCTCGTGCATAGTAGAAGTATCACACGACGAGACAATCACTTTGCTCGATAGTTGCTTTGAGGACCCGAAACATAACTGCCAATACAAATCAGAGGATGTGGCATGATCCTCAAAATACTTGTTCTTTATCATTGAGGCTACATGCTAGCTTTGAGTTGTTCATTTTCAAGCCTCTTGGAGTCTGGGGCATTTGCTCGCACAAGTCCATGCAAATCAACGATGCGGTCAACTTCCAACTCATCTGAAAATCCTGGTCCGGCTATGAGCTCTCGTAGAGCTTTAGCCTGAGTCTCATGCAATGGCAACGCAGCAATGTGAGTCTCATAGTCCGCTATCACCTGCTGCAACATTTGAGCTGTTGTCTTCGTTCGATTAACGACTACAATTTTCATGACTTGCCCACTATGCAGCGTGATCCCAACTGTGCACAGTCTGTCTTGATCTGAGGATTTTACGACGAGTGCGCTATCCTCAGACGGCGCCAGTGTCGTCTCAAGGCGTTTCAACAAGGGCGAGATATTTTTCAATAACTACCAAGGTTAGGACACGAACTGATGATTAAGCAAAGGCAACGACGCAAGAGAGTTCTTACGTTTCCGATGTCCGTGGACCCTGCAATTGATTGCATGCTATCCGTAGGTAGGCAGATGCTTTTGCCTTTCTGTGAGAAATGCAAGCTTGCAACATCCCTCAGAGACAAACGTTCAAGTCTCAGTGCAGCCGTGATGCGGTCGCCAGCCACTGTGGCTACCTGCGAGATCTCTGCAAACACCCCAAAGGTCAGTCATGTACTAAGTATGGTGTGCGCTGGGACTAGGTAAAATACCTCCAGATCCTGACTTAATCCAGTGCCCAAGTGTTCTGGTGGATGGTAAAACAGCTACAGCATCGTCCTGACGCCTGGGAATCGTAATCCTCGACGTGGTTGCTAAAGCTCTTTGACAAAGACTGGCTATCTTATGAGGACATTGTGCAAGTTCTCTCACGATCTGATCAACTTCCTCCGGCGGAGATGTCCTTCGAGACCATGCATTCCGGACCGCAAGAGAGATCTGTGGTTCGGAAAATCCGAGCAGGCGGCCTGCTGTTGCTGCGAGGACGACTTCTTGAATTGTCACTCGGTTTGCTGCTATAATGTTGTTGTCTTGTAGCTCGGTCAGACAAGATTCGATCTCTCGAGCTGTTGCAATGGCAACAAGCACGTCTTTGACCTTGAGCGCATGAGCCCGGCCAATCATTGTTCTATGGTCACGACTCATTGTTGTGACCCAGTTTGCCATGGCAATGATACTACCAACTAAATCCTGAAACGCAGGTTTGTCCGGCCAACTGAGACACACTTCGGAAGATGTCCAACTGGAGAGAGCGCTCAACTTGAAAGCCACAGCAGCTGAATCAGAAAGTTTCTCGTCATCTGATGTGAAGATTTCTTGGGTGGATGCCATCGCTGCTGCATACTTCTCATTCCCGATCGCATTGAGAGCACGAACAAGGCTTCCAACGAAAGACAAACGGGCACTTTCAAGCTGAAGTTTATCGTCAGTAAGAGAACAGTCCAGAGTCTTGATAGACTACACCTGCATAGTACATACCACTCCTGCTTGGTCGGTTTCATTTTGGTGAACAGCAGATACGATGTTTGAGATCCAGTCTTCATAATCTGATGCAGTTCCTGGGCATTGATAGGGCGGATTGAGCTGAGGCATTGTTTCTGCTGTCTCCAGTAAGGCCCATTGCAGCGTACCGGGCAACGGTCGAGCCGCACGAGCCGCACGTAGGATCGGATTGGATGCTAGCTTTGGTGTCGGTGACGTGTTTTCAACCATTTGTGATGATACCGATCTGTAATGGTGAAAAGAGCGATTCCATGGCTCTCTCCATAGTGCAGGTCTTGCCCAGTTTGAACGCATAGTAGAGAAGACTGCCATGACAGCGATGGTGACAAGCTAACTTTTCGATTGAGAAATTAAAAGAGACTGAAACTAAGCTATGGATCCATATGGCGTCATGAAGAAGTAACGGAGACGCCGGCTACGCCATAGACTGAGAATCACGCCTCAACGGCTGGGCTGCCACCGTACAGAAATTTGACATGCACAGGCAGCTGAAAAACAGTTCGCCCGTGCAGCCTCGGCCGTGATGTCAGCTTCAACTCCCTACCGAATTCAATCCGTATACGTAGTGATGATCCGTATGAAAGAGCAATGCATGCCCATTTGGAATTTTGATGCATCCGCGGGCAATGGATTGTGCATGGCGCTAGATAGCCATGGGAAGTACAATTCCTAGGTCGTATGCATGTCAGGAAGTTCCTGTAGATTCCTTGTACCATGGCACCTGCAAGGCCTCTGGAACTATGCAACTCTTACACGCGGCGTTTCCACGCATTTAGGCAGGTGTCAGTGAAGTTGCATAAATCCCAGCAACGAACGCTAGAGTTACAAGGGAGATACGCGTTCACAGCAGTAGACTCCAATTCTGGTTAGAGGGATCTCTGATCTACCCAGATAATTGAGGCTGGGATTATAGCTGAGGGACAACCACAGGTTAAGGCGTCTGCTTTGTACCTCGAAGCTGCTCAATTCATAAGCTTAATTCTGCCCACAACAGATCTACTCCAGCTTTCAATCTTCTGCTTCTCATTGAATCACCTGAAAATGAATGGATTTCACGCATCAAACGGCCATGTTGCACCCAAAACCCATGAATGGGAGATGTATGCCACCAAAGGCATGGCCGCGTATCGGGCTCCGAGCCTCTTACAGCCACATAGAGCTCGTAAGGCTATCGCAGATGCCCACGCTGGGCGGATCCCTCCCCTGATGGGGATGTTCTGTGCGATAGGGTCACCAGAGGTTAATGAGATCGTTGCCCAGCTTGGGTTCGATTTTGTTTGGGTCGAATGGGAGCATGCTAGCATGTCCGTAGAACGAATGACACAGGTATATTCACAAGATCTAATTGGACCCCTTTTCGACTAGATTCTGACCTGGTGCAGATGGTCCACGACATCCAATTCCTCAGCGAGGGCAAAACTGCCGCATTAGTCCGGTAAGCACAACCTTTGTTGCAACTCCATGGGCGCGTAAATCGCCACTAACGAACATCCAGTGTACCTGGACATTCACATGAAGCTATTGGATATGCACTTGACGCCGGAGCAAGCATCGTCCTGCCTCAAGTGGACACACTTGAACAAGCTAAGCACATCGTGTCAGCATCCAAGTTCGGGGCTAGAGTTGGAGGCAAACGATCTGCACCTCCAGGTAGGTGGCTTGCAGATGCAATGACTCGTTGCGATTCAAGCATGTCATTTTGGGAAAATCAGAACGCGCAAGCTGCTGTCATCATACAAACAGAGTCCTTGGAAGGCATCCGTAATCTGGATACCATACTCACGGAGGTAGGTGAGCATATTGACTCAGTTTGGCTGGGAAGCCTGGACTTACGCGTATCAATGGGCTTGCCCGGATTTTGGGGCGAAGAGCCGGAATGGCTTGATGCTATTCGAGTATTTCGGGCTACTTTGAGGAAGCACAACATGCCATACTCTGGTATGGCGACAGGCGATGTGAGTTGGTTGAAGCAGCGCGGAGACGGAAGATCCTTAATGTTCACATGCTCGGATGTAGAGGTGATCATGCGCATTTCCGAAGAGTTAAACACTGCGAGAAGTCTATTTCCTGGGAAGGACCTGTCGACACCCAAAGCAGATTGGGAGGACTCAGATGGATGTGTTTCGAAGCAGGTTTCGACCCCTTGAATGTCTGCCGATGATACTAGAGTACCGTAAAAATGTCAAGTGCTTTTATTAGATCCTGTTTGCTCCCAAAGTGCTCAGGTGACGTCACAGAATTATGGTACTTAGGACAAACAAGGCCTTGAAAACGACACGGAACTTGTGCCACGGACGCCGGATTATTTCCCCGCGAAGTTACTATTGCACGGCCAAATCTTTCGTGCGGGAGACGGTAACCGCATGGAGCTTGAGGATATCTGCGCTCATGTACGCTTGCAAAGCTTAGCTGAGTGCGTCGGTTTTCACGAGCCGATAAGAGATGCAGTAAGCCCGTTGTTCTGTCCCACGCTAGCTCTCGCTGAATTACCTAGTTCGCAATTTACGGTGTTCACGTATGCATAGACTAGCTCACTAGTCGACAGTCCTATGCTGCAAGTAAGATCATCCGTCTCGCCCCGCAAAGTGATTCGATGATTCTGCGCTAGATCCATTTAGAGACGGAACGGCTCGCGATTCCCTACAAATCTACGACAATGAATCACGGCTGATTCACCTCAATAAGCTAGACTCTGTGTGCTCATCGTACTTCCCCTTGTCATTATGCAGTGTCTGATCCAACAGAGGGATTCCTTGAATTCGCGACATACTCCTTCTTTCGTTAAATGACTCGCATCGTTAGGCCACAGATGACATCCTTGCCGTTGCGTTCGAGCTGTTGGGCTTGGACGGCCTCGTCGACTTCTGCAATCGACGTTAGTGTGAGTCCGTGGTTGCAGGAGCTTAGATCGCGACGGCGTGTCGATACTTACCAGTCAATGATGGCCTGTCAACGTAACCATGCTCGTTCCTGAAGCCCATCCAATCCTTCATGACCTCCTTATGGAATTTTTCGAAGTTCCATTCGCGTTTGTCAAGTAGTGTCTCATCAGAAGTCCAGATGTACGTCTCACACTCGGCTCTCTCTACTTCTCCGGTCTTTTCATCCATAATCTCTACGTCCACCTTCCGTCTCTCATATTCTTTCCCTTCGAAGATATCCAACCGCCACATGTCCTCGTCTGTAAGGCCGGACACAAGCTGGCCGAGGACAGCAGCATGGGGGCTTTCACAAGGTATGACGGCGGGATAATCAAGGCCCTTGATACGATGACGCTGGTGGTGAAGGAGCCTAGCAGGCCGACTAGGAAGACGAAGGTGCTGCTCGTTTGTGGGCTCAACAGTGCCATGGCACACGCGATGTAGCACTTCAGGCGCCATAAGTGTACCGTAGAAGAAGGCCGTGTGTGAAGACATGAAGACTATTGTGAGAGTGAAGTTCTTGCGCAGACAACTAGACTCATACCCTAGTACATGCACTTTATATAGACCAAAGTCAGACACAACCAATGTAACTGTATTTTCGTGACCTGCCTGACGTCGTATGGGCATATGCATGGCCTATCAGTAATGGTGTAAGCACGTTCACACGATTTCAATCTGCTGGGATGATAGGACCGAGCTGGTGCCAATGACGTGTGACACGCTCCGTGCTTCGAAAGGAAGGTATTCGATCAAAACCGCATAGCTGCCGATGTTTGATCCCACTCAATCCCTTCGTGTCTGCTCGTGGCTTTCTGGAGCTCACATCAATTAGCCTCAGAATTTTGTTTGACCAAGATTGCGAATCACCTAGGCAACTACAAACGAATATGACAGATAACTCACAGTCGCAGAATTCAGGCGAAGTGTCGCATCCAAGCATCAACCTATTGCGCGGTTGGCCTAATCCCTCTCTGCTACCTGTCTGCCTTATCAGGGATGAAGCTGCTACAGTTCTCTCTGATCCAAGAGTCTTCGTCTCTGGGCTGCTATATGGTCCTGATGCAGGCGATCCTCTTGTCAGACAGCATATTGCAGTTTGGCTGACAGACTTTTATAAACCTGCAGAGGCAATCAGCCCAGAAAGAATTGCAGTCACTGGAGGCGCTTCGCAGAGTTTAGGGACGATAATGCAAGTTTACTCCGATTCACAATACACTCAAAATGTTTGGTTCGTGGTGCCTTCTTATATGCTTGCGTTCCGCATAATGGAAGACGCTGGTTTCGCTGGAAAGCTTCGCAGTGTGCCAGAAGATGAGGAAGGCATCGACATAGTTTACTTGGAGGAAGAGCTGCGCAAAGCGGAGCAAACACTGGACGTCAGCGACAACAAACAGTCGAGAGCCAAGTTCAAGCCCCAGCGAGGGTACAGAAAATTTTACCGACACATTATTTTCACCGTACCGACATTCTCGAACCCTTCCTCTAAGACAATATCCATGCAACGGAGAGAGCAGCTTGTGCGCTTGGCAAGACAGTTCGACGCACTTATCATTTGCGATGACGTATACGACTTCTTACAGTGGTCAACTGATACCACATCGAGCCACACTATCGTTGACAAAGCCCTTGTACCTCGGATTGTGGATGTCGATCGCATTCTAGATGGTGGCGCCGAAAGAACTGGTGCTGATGGATTTGGGAATGTAGTGAGCAATGGAACATTTAGTAAAATTGTGGCGCCTGGTATACGCACCGGGTGGATACAAGGCTCGGAGAAGTTTGCGTTTGGAGTGTCTCAAGCGTAAGTTACCCCAATATCCAGTTCTATGACGAACCTCAGCCAGGATCTTTGAAACTGTATTCTTAACCCTCGCAGCGGCACAACGGTATCTGGCGGAGCGCCATCGCACACAATGTCGACAGTCATCTCATCAATGCTGAAGAGTGGTGATCTGCATCGATTTATCTTGGAAAAGCTGCAGCCTCAGTATGCTCGGCGCTATTATCTACTGCGCGCTGCAATCTACAAGACTCTCCTTCCTCTTGGCTGTCGGGTCGCTCAAAACGAAGGTATGGTAACGGGAGGATTTTTCGTGTGGCTAATGTTACCACAAGGAGTGACTGGTAAAGAGGTTGCTCAAATCGCCGTCAAAGAGGAGAATCTAGTGGTGGCTGCGGGCTCCTTATTTGAAGTACCTGACGACAACAAGAAAGAAGGAACAAACTTCGATGCTTACGTGAGACTGTGTTTTGCTTGGGAAGATGAGGACAATCTGTCGTGTGGTGTAAGTAGGCTCGGAAGAACCATTGAGAAAATATTGACTGCAAATGCAGCCGTCACGGAGAAGACACTATGTTGAGCGCTAGTTAAAGAATCAATTTTCACTCACTCACTCACTCAGAGAGCTATAGGAGCTATGTAGTTATAAGCAACATTCTCATTCGCTACGAACACTGAGACTGTACTCCTCAGTCTCCTATGCAATTCGTGTAAAACCTGCAGTGCATTAGCAACGTTGTCTCTGTTCACACTAGGCGAGCACTGACTTTATTCATAGTTGTCATCGACAACAGACCTCTGCTCCCCTTGTATCATGTGCTCAGAGTGGATGCTGAACAAGAGAATTGCAACCAGTGCCACACAAGCTGCGCATCCGAGGAACGGCAATCCCATCCATTTCTTGCCCAGCTGAAGGCCTCGACCGAAAAGTGCCGCCATGCTGGGGCCACCAACCATCAAGCCTAATGTATCAACGACACTCGTCGCGGTTAAAATCTTTGCAGTGTCCTGCTCAGCGACCAGCGCTAGCAAAATGCTTCGTAGTACTACGAATAACCCTGAACCAGCCGTGGAAAGCAGTAATGACATAACACATATTGAAGGTGAGGGAGATATGGCGATAGCTATGTAGGCTATGCTCGTTATCAGCGCGGATGCGCAAGCAACGAGAACATCCTGGCGAAATGCGGAGAGTGTCATGTAGGATCTAAGGCTTCGAGATAGCGTCGGAAGTAGTAGCAGCACAATGACAACCGAGCTTGATCGAATCGAGATGATCAATGTGGACGTAGCAATTGTCAGGTTGTAGCGCGCCGAGAGGTATTGAAGCATTATAGGGTTGGAGGAGATAATGACGGTATGAACAAGAAAAGTGGCCAAGAGGGCGGGTATACGAGTGTCGGCCGTAGCCAAGTCGGTGAATGATAGTAGGACGAGATGAACCTTGGTGATCCAGGATGTTCTTGCTGGCGATGATGGTAGTGATTCAACGGGATCTTCTCGTTGGGCCTTGAAATAATCGAGTGTTTCGGGTATGGATGCTACGATGGGGATACAGAGGAACTGTAGCGATAGTCCTAACAGCATAGGAATCCAGGGATTTCGTTGCATCAGGATGGCGCTCAATGGAGGTGCGAGAATCTGCGTCGCATACATGCAGCTTGCGATGTACATGAACATCTTTGCCCTAAAAACTCAGTCACTCGTGATATCAGATGAAGGATATGGGACAGCGTTTGTCTGAAAGGACTGCTTACCTATCTATCTCTTTTGTAACATCGGATACGATTACGAAGATTAGAGCACTCGCGACAGGGTTTGAGCCTCCGAAGAAAGAATGCAATGCAGAAAGCCATACAACATGGATGGGGACCAAGGGCCAGATCCAGCCTGTGAAATCGGCGCGTCAGGAGTACATCCTGCCTGACTCTCATAGAGTTACATGAACTTACAAGTTACCTGAATCCAGGCGGCACGCGCAAAAAAGGCGACCGAAAGCATCCAGATTAAAGGCTTTCGACCCTGTTGGTCGGCAAGCCATCCGAATGGGATCGCCAAGAGAAGAGCTGCGAAAGAGCAAGACACGGTCAGTCAGAGCAATCAGCTATCTTCAGAAGTTCGTCGCACGTACCAGGAACGCACTCGAAGAAGAGTTGCCATCCTTTCAGCGTTGCGACCTGTTGCTGGACCCAAGGGCCTTTGCAAAGCTTCTCTGGAATGTTTCCATCTGGGCCGACGACGTCCGCGTCGCCCGCGTAGAAGATTCGACAATATATGCTCTCCAGGACTCGAATTTGTGGTGGCTGAACAAGCTCATCGCTGCAGCCCGAGAATGTCACCCACAATGCAATGAGGAAAATCACTGTGTTTGGGCTCGTTCGGACATGTTCTTTCTTTTGCAGTGTTTCAGGCAAATCTTGCCCAGGGTTAAGTGGTGTGCGCTCGTGATTGTCGTTGCAAGGTGCCATCGAACTCAGGTTGCGAAGCTTGCGAACAGGCTTAATTCAAACCGGACCCTCACGAAATACAGTACCAAGATGCACAGGACCAAGTCAGAACAGAGGAGTTTCGTCTATGACGTGTCTTGTTCCTTGCTGGGTCCCCAGCTCTCGCACGATTTTCATTAACGCCAAGCGGCTCCCCCTTCCCTGCCCAAAGCAAAATTCCCCACTCCGCTGACGCCAGAGTCGCAATGCAATCAACGTTCCGACATTGCACACTGGTTCGTTACAAGGGACCTGAAAGATTGTCGGGAGTGATTATCGGTCGACACGGGAAGCTTCCGTGCGGCAATACGACCAGCCAATTATGTGATTGTTGCTGAGGCGGTGTATGCGCACCCCTGCATGGCAACATGCATCGCATCCTTCGCGCACAGGCCAAGGGATAAGACCGCTATTGACGGGTCCCCAGTAGCGGCAAAGTAATCTGTCGGGCGCCGCAGCTCACTCCTCTCCGTCCGCACCAATGCACAACAGTAAGACCTTGCGGGGATGCGGCACACCTTGCATCTGGCTAGAAGTCGAGATGGCCTCGATCTTCAGCTGCTTTTTTTTGGTTCTCACTGAGACTTCGGCAACAACAAGACTCATCGCTTTGAACGGCTCCAGCCGTGACTTGCGAAAAGATGAATTCGTCTATTCTTTGTGTGTCGACAGCGGACGACGTGTTCGGGCCTCAAGTACAACATTGTCGAGGAGGCCTTGACTTCACCCTTCTGTTCGAACATACCATATTCACCATCATTCCAGCTACCGCACTCTTGGTGGCTGTGCCAATTCGAGCGCTACATCTCCTTCGCCAGCCTGTTGTGATTTCTGGACGGTTCTTAACTACACCTCAAACTATCAAAGTGGTATGGGATCATCTTCTATGCATCTTAAGTTGGCGCAGCTAAAGGCTCTAGTTGATCATTCTCTTCCTGTGTGGTGTACAGCTAGCATTGGTGGTACTTTGGGCTCTGCCTCAACAACATGCCTCGAAAACTGCTGTTGTAGCAGCAACACTGTCGTTCGTGGCATCTATCGCTCTGCTGCCGTTGTTCATCTTTGAGCACACCAGATCGCTCCAGCCATCACTTCTTATTAGCGTTTACCTACTGTTTACAGTCCTGTTAGATGTGCCACAAGCAAGGACACTCTTCTTACAGCAACGTACAGATCTTAGCTATCCGTTCGTGACAGCCATGGTTCTCAAGACTCTCACACTTGCACTGGTATCTCGATCAAAGCGCACGTTGTTGAAGGTAACTTATCAGGCTTATCCTCCAGAAGCGCTTAGTGGCATCATCAGCCGAAGCGTTTTCTGGTGGCTAAACTCACTCCTGAGAATGGGACATCGGCAGATCCTATCTTCTAAAGATTTGTTTGAGACAGATGCTGGCCTTTCATCAAGTCTGTTACAACACAAGATGGGACAGACATGGGAACGGTATAGGCATCGCAAAGGCAATAACTCTTTGATTTTTGCCTGCATCGCTTGTCTAAGACGACCATTATTATCCATGGTCTTTCCTCGCCTCTGCGTCATAGGGTTCAAATTTTCCCAACCACTCTTGATCAACAGAGCAATATCGCTGCTGGAGGAGGCCCCAAGCCCGAACAAAACGTTCGTTGGTCGAATGTTGATTGTAGCAACAGCCCTCATTTATCTGGGTCTAGCCATTGCAACGGCTCAGTTCAGGCACAAGATATATCGAGCTACCACCATGATACGTGGTAGCCTCATCTGCCTGATTTTCAATGCTACGTTGCACCTCGACGCTGGTACAGCCGGTGAATCGGCAGCAGTTACATTGATGAGCACCGACATCGATCGAATCGCGCTAGGGTTAGAGCTGTCTGACAATCTTTGGGCCGCTCCTATCGAAATTGGCATTGCCATCTTCTTGCTGGAACGCCAGCTGGGCTTAGCCTGTCTTGCGCCGGTGGTAATAACGATAGGTACGACTCGTTTTGAGATGTTCTGGACAGACCTGTACTTTTCGCTAACACAATCATCTCAGCGTGCACTTTTGGTGCGTTCCAAATTGGTGGACTTGCCGTCAAGACACAAAAGGTATGGCTCGAAGCGGTTCAAACACGAGTTGCAGCTACAGCATCCGCCTTGAGCTCGATTCGGGAAATAAAGATGATGGGGTTTTCGGACTATATCACGTCTGATCTTCAAGACCGGAGAGTCTATGAACTGGCAAAGTCTAAGGGGTACCGTAAGATCACGACCATGCAGAACACGATTAGTACGTATGGTTTCTCCAGTATTCGAGCTACCAGACATCCTATAGATTACACCATTCAGTTTTCCGGCCCGGTGTATCTATCAAGCAATGCTAACTTTTTCTTAGGCAATTTCTCGCTTCTCATGTCGCCTTCGATAACTGTAAGTTGACGACTCAAACCCAGCCTATCAAACACCTGACATGGGTCAAGTTCTTTGTCTACGTGATCATTTCTCGCTCGCAGTCCGGGCTCAACCTCGACCCTGCGATAGCATTCACAGCTCTATCACTCATATCTTTGCTAAGTGTACCAATGCAAAGCTTTGCGACAGCTGTGCCGTCATTTGCTGCTTCACTTAGCGCCTATACTCGCATCCAAGTATTTCTTACATCTAGTGACCGGCATGCTATAGGAGATAAGGATGCATGCTTCCGCAATAATCGCCGCCGTAGCGATCAAACACCGTCCAGCTCAACTGAGCTGGACGAGCTCAAGACACATGTCAAATCAGCGACGGCACCTGGAAACATCATTCAAGTGGAAGCAGCAAGTTTCTCTTTCCAATCTAGCACAGCACCAGCTCTCGAGAACATCAGTGTTCGTGTACCATCTGCCACCCTAACCGTGGTGACGGGACCGACTGGCAGTGGAAAGAGTGCTTTACTCGAAGCTTTGCTGGGTGAGCTCATCTGTGTCCAAGGGCGTCTGAGTGTCGAAACCAAGGATATTGGATACTGCGCACAGCATCCCTGGGTTCCGGCTTCTACAATCAAAGATGTCATACTGGCTGCAAACCATTATGACGAAGCATGGTATCGAGCCGTTCTGCATGCTTGTGTGCTCGATCAAGATCTTGAGGGCTTTCCCGATGACGATCAGACCCTTGTGGGAAACAAAGGCACAAAGCTAAGTGGCGGACAGAAGCAGCGAGTAGTAAGCAAACGTTACCGCAAGCATCATTTTCCTGAGGGCTAAACTGGGTACAGGCTCTGGCCCGAGCCATATACTCTAGACCCAAGGTCCTATTACTTGACGACATCTTTAGCGGGCTTGACAGCCAAACAGAACAAACAGTGACTACCAGAGCGCTAGGCAAAATTGGTATATGTACCACAAACCGAATAACTGTTGTGTTTGCTACTCATTCTCGTAAGTGAATCCTCCAGCGCTATCTCTTGCTACACGCTAACGCAAATTTAAGTTCAATTATTAAAGCTAGCAGATTCCGTCATCTTCATGGATAACGGAACGGCTGTCCAGCAATTCAGAGGCTCAAATCAATCAAGAGGTCAAGTCGAACAGATGCTAGATGTCAATTCAAAATATAGCCCTGAGTTGGGTAAAATACCAGGAGCCACTAATGAAGCTCCAGCTGCCGAAGCAACCATTGAAGATAATGCAACCCTCGCTGAAGACCTCTCAAGACAGACTGGAGATACGCGAGTGTACGCATACTACGCTAAGGCTGTCGGATGGTCTTTGTCCCTGGCTTTCTTGTTGAGCAACGCTGTCGTAATATTTGGCATGAAGTTCCCCGATATTTGGCTCAAGTGGTGGTCGGAAGATGAGAAAGCTCATCCTGGTCAACATACGTGGTTTTACATTGGCGTCAACCTTGGCCTTGCAGTATGCTCTCTGCTCTCCGTCGTCGTTATGCTTCTTGTGCTCTTTATTCTCGCAGTTCCTCAAGCATCTGCGAGGATACACAAGAGATTGCTTGACACAGCCATGAAGGCGCCGTACTCTTTCTTCGCATCTACCGCGGCGGGTATAACCCTCAATAGGTATGACCTCTCCAAGTGCTTCAACGTTTGCAGTGATCACTAAGATAGACGCACAGATTCAGTCAGGATATGACATTGATTGATACTCAACTTCCAGGCGCTATAATGCAGACTCTAGATGGCGCACTGACATGCGTCGCCGAACTGATCCTTATCGCCATTGTGTCGCAGTACATGGCGATCCTCGCCCCCTTTCTTATAGTGTTGTTGTACTTCTTGCAAAAGTACTATCTGCATACTTCCCGACAAATGCGACTCTTAGATCTTGAAGCAAAGTCCCCACTCTACTCTAACTTTCTGGAAGCTCAGAGTGGTGTTGTTACCATAAGGGCTTTTAGATGGCAAAAAGCTTGGAAAGACCGTAACATCAAGCTTCTGGATGATTCTCAGAGACCGTTCTATCTCTTGTACTGCATTCAGCGCTGGCTGAACCTTGTTCTTGATCTTGTTGTCGCAGCATTCGCTGTTGTCGTAATGACTCTGGCTACGCAGTTGGACCACGGCGTCAGTGGTGGTTCACTAGGCGTCGCTTTCATCAACATCCTTTCTTTCGGTTCGAGCTTGGCTTATCTCATTACCGCATGGACACAACTCGAGACCTCAATCGGTGCGATTGCGAGAGTGAGAGGGTTCGAGGCTGCGACACCCTCAGAGGCACGCGATAAAGACGTACAAGATCCGCCACACACATGGCCTGACAATGGCGCGATCGAGTTTTGTGATCTCTCGGCAGGTTACAAGTAAGCCAACGTGTAAAAACTTCAACGGTGCAGAAGAGTTGACATTACCCCAGTAGCACCGAGCCCTCCCTCCGCCACATCTCCATGTACATCCAGCCTGGCGAGAAAATCGGCATCTGCGGTCGAACAGGAAGGTAATACACTCCACTTTTGATTCCATATCAAACGCGCCCGCTAACTGCGTACCTTGCTAGCGGCAAATCTTCCATGCTTCTGACCATACTCCAAATGATTCACACTCTCAACGGTACTCTCACCATTGACGGCATAAACCTTTCTGGCATCCAACCCAACACCGTCCGTAGCAACCTCATCACCATTCCCCAGGACGCCGCCCCACTCCCCGGAACAGTGCGCTTCAACGTCGACCCCTCATCCTCTTTCGATACCGACGCACCCATCGAAGACGCACTTAAACTTGTTGGTCTATGGACGCTCGTCCGCACCCGCGGTGGCGTACACGCAGAAATGTCAGCGCTGCGGCTGTCGAGTGGACAATCGCAATTATTCGCGCTGGCACGCGCAGCGCTGCTTCTGCAGAGTCGGCGGGGCAAGAATGGGAACCAGAGCTCGACGGTTTTGCTGCTAGATGAGGTTACTGCGAATTTGGATGCGAAGACTGAGGCACGCATGATGGAAGTGCTGAATGGGGAGACATTTCGCGGTCTCACGGTTCTGGCGGTCGCGCATCGGTTGAAGACAATTGTGGCGATGGATAGGATTGTGGTGTTGGATAAGGGGCGAGTGATGGAGTGCGGAACGCCAGAGGAGTTGTTAGAGATGGAAGGATCGTTGTTTAGGAGGATGTATGAGTCTTTGGCATGAGGTGTTGGGTTTCATGGGATAAATTGCATACCGTTAGGAAGGTCTGTTGGCGAGAAGGGAAGATGTGTTGAAATCGTGGTGTAACTCCTACACAGGTAGCATACATCATACACCGTATACTTCGCTAAGAGGATTCTTTAACTAGACTTGGTTCTGAGCACTTGCATACGGAAGGAATACGGAAAGCGAAGGCATGGTGGGGCAGCGCATAGAAGCGTCGCCTAGCACGACCCGCATGGATCCGCTCAACAAAGTGTACATCAGACTATCGCCCGGTGACCAGGGGAGATGTTAAGGTTAGCACAGACCCCCAGTTCGCAGTCTTCAGAGTGTGGGCTCAAGGGCTCGGGGCGCCCCGTGCAAGAGCAGTGGGGCCGCTGCACTCGACATCTTAAAGGCGGGTCCGAACGCTTCTGGGCTGATCGCCCACCGTAGACTTTTTTTCCTCCTCACTTACCTATTGGCTCTTCTTGCACTGACTACTGCTACGGCGTCTAGCTTGTGCAGTACACCAAACCAGATATGAGCCGTGGTGGTCAGAGATCTTCCTCTAGAAGATCGCGATTCCCCTCTGTGAACCGTGTTCGAAAGCATCGCTACGCTGCTCTGGTTTCAAACGCTCACCTTCGACGTGAGCGCTGCCAATTTTCGGAATTCTTGAGAGCGTGATATCGCAGGATGAGCAGGATAATTACTGGTTCATAAGCTTTGGAATAGCAAATGTTCTTTGGCCGTTAGTACCAGTCACAGCAGCACGAGATGAGACGGACTTGCGGAAACCTCTTCATCAAATGGCAAACCAATGAAGGGCGTCGAGGATGTTGCAAAGACTGGAGAATAGGTTGCGAAATATAGGGTCTTTTCGAACCTAAGCAGTCCGAGCACATCAACAAGTCGTCTTGTGCCGTCAGGCGATTGGCTCAACCCTATGCCCTCCTTCCTCGAATATGGGATTATTTCGGCTCGGAACCGAAATGTTGGCACGTTTTATTCATAGCCTTTGTCAGCTGGAAGTGCACTCTGTTTGCAATATCAATCACAAAGCTCACAAATGTTGCGTAATGATCGATATACCGAGGAACGATTTTCATTTTTCTGGCAATCTTTCCAACCAACTCTGGCAATGTTACTTTCTAGAAAACGGAATTGAGAAAGAAACCATCCGAAGTTTCCATCGTAGCTACTAGCTAGGGTTGGCATGTATATTTTCTAATCGAAACTGCTTAGATTAAGTTCTTTATCTACTATGCTTAAGAACGATTTGTGGCATAACATATCCATCTACAGTATGTCTATTCAAACGTGGCGCTGTAGAAAATCTAATGCTGGAACCACGTGTTTGACAAACAAAGGGTCTGATTCCTGTAGTTGAAAGTCGAAAACGTGCCCAAGCTGGTCGCCGATGTCCAATTGCGTTTCTACACCGAGATCCAGTAGAGTTTCGTGCGTGCGAGATGTGAGCTCCAGGTCGACGAAGACATCAGATGTACCGTGGAAGAAGTACGTGGGTGGAAAGTCATGTGTAAGTCGCATCGCTGCGTCGGCACGATGGTAGTCACCATCCGGTACGAGGGATGAAATAGAAGTGCCTCTCTTCATCTGCATAATGAACCAAGCACATCTTGGGTCATCTAGCATTGGCTTGCCGTTGACGAAGAGGGGGACTGAGTTGAACACATGCGGGCCATCGAAAAATTTTGAAGTATGCTCCTCCGGTTGCTCTGGAATCTGTGCAAAGATCCGTGCAGGTTCCGTCCAGAACGGGTCGGCGAGCAGTTTACAACCGTAAAAGTCGACAATCGCTCAAGGTGGGTCGGGACATAGCCCGGTTGTCAGCGCGAGCTGAGCGCCCGCCGAGTGACCCATGACGACTATCCGTGAGCTGTCGATGCGAATATCAACACTTTCCATGAGCGTGCCAAGACGCTGCTGGCACCACTTATATACATCTTTCGCGTCTTGGATGGGTCCGTCGTAAAGTGACACCTGAGGGCACAGTCTATACTCGGGCGTGACGACTACGAACCCTCGAGCAACGAGGCCAGCGACCTGATTCCGAGGAATGAGGTCCGTATCGCCTAGCACGAAGCCTCCAGCATGAAACATGAGTGCTAATTCACCTTTAGCTAGTACTTGGATCTAGAGACGAGCTATTCACCTATCGGACAAGAGACGTTTTCTGACGAGTCCTCGTAAAAGACATGAGCGGGCATTGTACCAGCCGATGTATCAACCTTCCAAGCAAAGGTTACTTGCTGCATTTTGCTAGACTGAGATGGTTGGGTATATTATAGGAAAAATGAAGTTTAACGGCTATGAGACTGGGCTGCGGGCGACGTAGCGCGGTGCCCTAGAAGGTTGCAACATGATGCTTTTAGAGCCAGGGCGCGGATGCACATCGGACTTAATAGCCTTTCGACACCCGAAAGTCTTTAGATCGTTCAAGGTTAGATGTGTAGATGAGTGCTTGGATACCTATAACACGAGACAAGATAAGCGTGCGTAGTGCTGACCAGCGACGGCTCGGTACGTAGTTGCGTCCGCACCGCCGATCGATGTAAGGCCTCCCACCTGATCCATCCCATGTTAATGGCCAAACTTCCCTCCCGTTTTCCTTCCACAACTCTACTCCCCATTCTACATCTGCATTGAATTAAACAGTCTATAGTACTTCGCCATATACGACCTTCATGACTTGGTA
Source organism: Neodidymelliopsis sp. IMI 364377 (assembly GCA_027946375.1). Classification (NCBI taxonomy): domain Eukaryota; kingdom Fungi; phylum Ascomycota; class Dothideomycetes; order Pleosporales; family Didymellaceae; genus Neodidymelliopsis; species Neodidymelliopsis sp. IMI 364377. The sequence continues at coordinate 45,279 of JAPEUT010000157.1, forward strand.
AAGAATGGATAACTTACCACAGGAGCTTGTTAACAAGTTTGTCACTTATCTGAATCGATACTCTGATCAATCCCAAATCCCGAACATGGGACCGCTCGAAGCTCCCGCCGTATGCGACAATTTCTACCCAGTGGAAAGAGGCTGTTGAATCTGTGACGTTCCACAGTCTTCACATAATGGATGGTGAGTTGGTCAACTTGGGACCGATGTGACCAGTAATTGTCGCAGATACGTAACGAAGCTGTACTTTCCGATCTTGCTCTGGCCACCATAGATATATTCTATACTTCAAGACACTGGGAGGCCGCAGGTGTACTATGTAAATTGCGGTTGCGACGGGGATATGTACATTCTCCGGATGATCGGCTCGACCGGGGCAAGATCAGATTTGAATTCACTCAGCGTGAGCGCGAAAGGACTGTCTTTGGAGATTTATGGACGAACTCCTGCCTTGATCTCTCCAATTCTACAAGATAACAGACGCTTTCAAATGTCGTGTATCTCTACCTCGATAGCAATAGTGTGGAGACAGAAATTGAGATAACGTCAAAGCTCAGCGATTGTGTTATACAGTTGGATGTTAGAGGCCGTACAACTTTGTCGCAGAAGCTTTCCAAAGCATTAGGTGGGCTAAGTACGAGTCGGGGCCAATTGAGAGACTCATAAGGTCCAGAGATTGGACACTTAACACCTCTTATAGCTGGTATTGAGAAGCATTGTTTGAGCGAGTAAGACACAATGTTAAGAAGCCGATATACTATGAGACTATTAAGAGTTAGATCGATAGTAGTGTAATCGAATGCCTGGAATTAACCTTATATGTCTTACTAGATTACCGGCGTCTTTCATCCGTAGAAGGTATCCGTAACACAAAGACAATATAATAGAATAGCAAGTTATTGTGCAGAATTAATTTTCATACAACCGTATAAAGTAAATGACGTACATCATCTGAAAATATAAGACTAGAGGTGGTCAGACCAGGATTTACAGGTACCGATGCTTATTTGGTTGCAACAGCAATGTTGGCTACAAATCTAAGCTTTACCCTTCCGTCCTTGAGTAACTCAGATCCTTCAGTCTTGAGAAGCTCGCTCTTTAAAATATCGATAGCCTGATCCCAGTTTGTCTCGTCTGATTCGAGCCATCCCATTGATGTAGTACCGCCGATGAAGCTCCATAACATGTTTGCGTAGTGGTCAAGTTCTGTAGTGTGGCAGTAGACCTCGCGCTGGACTGTGGTGATATTTTCCATTGCAAATCCAGCCTCCATAATCTTTGACTTTAGAAACTCTGGTTTCGACCATTCGTCGAGGCCACCACGAATCTCAGGTGTTCCTTGAGGGCGGGTCACGCAGGAAGCAATCCTAACCGGGTCCAGGGTTGGCACGTAAGCCCACGAGTTGAGAATCCCGATGCCGCCCTTCTTGAGCACCCTGATCATCTCCTTCATAGCTGGGATACCATCCTCTCCGAGAACAAACAGGAAGGCAGTACCGATGATATGAGTGATGATAGAGTCAGAGATGATACTGGTAAGATCCTGAGCATCTGCCATGATAGTTTCAGCAGGCCATTGATTCTCGGCAGTGTTTTGCTTGTGTATTTCCAAAAAAGCTGCATTATTATCGATGCCTTTGAATGAAAGTGTGGAGAGCACATCACTACTCACAGACTCGACGATGGCAGCTGTCCCAGCGCCGGTGCCGCATCCATTGTCTAGAATCACGGAGTCTTTTTCAATGAGTGCAAGCTCGTTGACAGTGATGTTGGCCAGATTTGTCATGCTGTCGCCAACAAGCTCGTCATAAAGTTGCGGAGTTGGTGCAAGTGCCTGCTTGGGTACGAACGTGCTATTGCTCTCTGACTGGTTTGCTTGTGCCATGATGGAAAAAATGAAGAAGAGAAGTGAGACTTGTCAAGAAACATCGAAGTAGAGTCGCCTGTGATCAGGTATTTAACTTTCCTAGATGCCTCGCTCACGTCAGCCCTCAATAACGCATAACTGACACTAAGTTCGATCTGTTGAGTCAAATGGTCAGCGCTGCAGGCCCACTACTCAGCTGGATATAGTGCAGGGTGATCCAAAGAGGTCAATGGAGTGGAGACTTATTCTGCAAGCTATTGAACTCGCTCATAAAGCTCGCTCGATGCGCCATACCATTCTAAGCTGAACTTCAGATAAGAAGTCCTCGCGAGCATTCGTAGCACAAACCTCTCTACCAAGAACCAATTGCAAAGACAACTCTGGCTTCTATGCTTTGATTCTCAAAAAACTATTGCAAGCGAAGTATCCCACTTGGAATCATGGTTCCAGCATCCTGAACGTCTTTTGTAATTTCTTACGCCAATATGTAATTAAAATTGAAACTCTTGTTCTTTGTCAAAGTATGAAGAGCCAAGAATCACTCCATGCGCAACCTATCGAATCAATGTGGTGGCGGACGAACAGACTGGATCTCTCATACTCCGAAGCTGACAGTAATATCCCTAAAAAGAAAGCGTATCAGACAGATCCGTCTACACAGGCTTTTGCGCCTGTAGGACATGAGGTGTTGCATGATAGCTTGGCAGACCATAAGGCCCAAGTAACCAAAGAATTCTATCATTCTAGTACCGTTTTGCATTTCCAAACGACATCCGCTTCTAAACGCTACTTTTCGAGTATCCGTGTAACTCGTCAGGTGTTCTTCTACAGTACCTTTGCTTCGGTTTAGCCTGTTTTTGCGCTAGTGCTTATGCCTCCTCTATCCTGGAATTTCTTGCACCCCAATAATCTGCTCACTTCGTCTCCCTGACAGCCTGTATAGTGAGATTAAACGACAGATGATTGATCACAGCGTTTGATTCGATAATAATCGACATGACCGTGACATTAATCGTATCAGACGCGTGTAGTTAAAAGCTGTCAGATTCGTCAACCAGCTAACCAGAATTCCATACGGCGGCAGCCAAGGTGAGCAGTGGGGGAGTTTAGTGTTGTCTTTCTAAACTAGAGTTGTTGCAATAAGAAACGTTACGATGAAGCAGTTCAAAGATTTGCCATGCACTGTACCAGGAATGGACTCACTCTCTCGCGCCGGTCCGTCGGAAATGTTCAGTAGCTTGAGGACACCTCTCATACGATATGGCCAAAGATTTATGACGCTGCTCCGTAACTTAGGTGTTGACAGAAACCCCCTCAAATGGAGTAGCTACAGGGGTCAGTCCGATAATGCAGAGAAGTCTTGCCAACAGCTCCTATTTAGGCAAGTCGGAGCTCGGCTTTTTGCGGACACTGCGACAAACTTGCACACGGCAGAGTTTGAGTACCACTCACAGATACGTCGACGGGCAGGTATCAGAATCAAAACTCAATTATATTACAGTGAACATATACATGGTCTAAGAATTATCTCTTGGTGAGGTACAGAATCGAAAACAGAGACAAGACAAGATAGAAAAGAGCAAGCATAGTGCAGACCGTGAACATTAGTTCATCCTCAAACGAACGCTTTTTCCAGGTTCAGCTTGAAGTTGCCGTTTCTGAATGGCACGTTCGCATCTCCAAAGATGGTTGGGTTCTCAAGTGCTCGTCTAGCGGCATCGGGCATAGCATCCCAGTCGCTGACAAAGTAGGGACGTCCAACTGTGTTCGTGAACTGGAGTTCATGGTTCCTCGGAAACCTGGTGAAATATTCCACCTTGACGTTGTTGCCTCTTCTGTTGGGGTTTGTAGTGCGCTTGTAAGAGCCATGACCGGATGCAGCGCCGCCCAGTATACGGGGGGAGTTGTTCGAGGGGTTGTCCAGCCAGACAACAATGCTCTCCCAATCGTGACGGTGGCCGCCGGCGACGTTTCCAGCAGCGGGTTGATCTTTCGGAAAGTACCATGCGTACATGATGGCAAACTTGCCCCGATGCCATGCCGCTCTGGCATAGATTTGACCTTTGTTTGGGTCTCGACATCCTGCACTGATGTTGCCTGTGTCTTGAAGACCTCCGCTACAGACAAGGATCGTTAGCTATCCGAAGTGTTTACATATCAGCATAAGAGCTTACCTGGTGTTTCCAGCATCATCAACCGCACTGTACGGCTGACATCCGTGGGCGATATGAAGCAACGGGGTAAACATCTCTATAGCGCGGCCAATTCCTCCGCCTTGTAGTCGAGTGCGAATTGGATTGAGAGAGTCGTGTCTGACTACGGCGCGAGCCTCGAGTTCGGATGGGGTAGGAATTGCTAGGGCGCCTACTACCACAGCTAAGGCCGAAACGATCGTTGTGAAGCGCATTTTGGATGGTGGTATTGATGAGAATAATAGTCAGCAAACTGAGGCTCAAAGTAATTGAACAAGAGAGAAGTGGTGAACGATCTACTGTATGCTTTGTCTGGACTACGACGGAGACCTACGACATCTTTTATATCCAGAATTCAGACAAGGCCCAAGACGCCCAGATATTATCTTGATTTGCGGATGCGTGATATGGATCAGGACGATCTCTTGGTATCGGTAGCTCTACTAATGGCCTATATTACATCGAAATATCGCCGCGAAAGCTCTACACAGCATCGTTGTCCTCGCAAGCTCACTGCGACACAGCCCGCCAAGCGAATTTCACACGGTCGTAAGCTAACAGACATTACCAGTAGTGTTGATCGTGCCTGACCCAGCTCCTGATGTTGTCGCTCGAAAGTCACCATAAAACTAGCGGAGAACAGGACCCACGGGCATGATCGTATGCCACAGCTCTAAGAAAGAGACATTCGAGGCTTCTAATGACTGCCTGGAGCTGTTGCGAAAATTATTAGATTTCGTGGCATGGAGCACAGTCATTGGTCAACTTCCAGGCACAGATTAGTTAGAGGTACTAATTTAGGATCAACACCAAGGTCTTGAACCAGAACTTGACGAAAGCTATGACTAATTTTCTCAGCGTGAGCTGCCCAGATCGCATTGGAGACATGTCGTTGTTGTTATCGTCAAGTGTGCCGAATGGTGTCAAAGCGCGACGTTGCTGGAATAAAGCCGATGGCAGACTTGGCAACAACAGTTCAAGCTCGATTTAGTCTAATGCTTGATAAGATCACCGAGACCGAGCCCAGTCCAACTTTAGGCTCACTGGTGAGCCTTCACTCCTCGTCTACGTGTGGTGCTTCAAATTTCCTGGAATACGACATATCGATGGCGCACGGAAATGATATCGAAGTCGAATGCAAAACAATACGTTGCTTGTGTTGCTGAGGATGACTCGATCACTCGGCTGTACACAGATAGGGTACTTGACATTGATTCCAGGATTAACTGGTCAAGAATTCATCGTGAATATAGACTGCAGCATAAACGTTCATCTTAAATCAATACTTCGATCGAGCGGATAATGCTAGTTCTTTCAACGGTACACTAAAGAGTTCTTGGTGTAGTACGTGCCGCACGATCTTGGTGTGTAATAGATCGGAACTAGCATGTTCGGCGTCTTCGGCCTGTTTCACAGGGCGGATCCATGTTACCCGAATAACTCAACCAAGCCACATGGAAACTAGCCACTTCACCATCATTCTAGAACAAACTCAGGTGCATGAACTCAGTCTGCTAGTCAGAAGCGGAATAGGTATCATATGATTGGTTCCTCAGAAAACGTCTAAAGCCGTCAGGTGGCTCCGACGCTCTGTCTATCGAGCACTGAAATGTCAGATGGCTGCTGGGTTTGACTGCATTGGACCGAATTCACAACTCTGAGGCATTGGCAAACAAAGGCTGGTAACGTTTGACACACGGTCTGTAGGGTATCCTGTCAATTCTTCCAGGACCTTGAATACAATCTTCTGATTCGTCGCAACAACGCAGACTCCATGATTGGCATACCGTTTCAAGATGTGACATTGAGCTTAAAAGATCCAGACACTCTTGCTCGGCAATGCTCGTGTTGTTGTCTGGCCGCAATTGCAACTATCTATTGGCACAGCAAGGCGGTCTGACGACTTAAGCGAAAGAACGCAATCCATCTGGCAACGGCCATGCTTTCGTGTTCTGAAACATTTCAATTACACTTTTTAGGGCATGCCGCTCCCATTCATCCGTGAAGAAGTCGCCATATAGTAAGATACCCATGATGGCGTTGACAAGGGCTGGCGGGCAGGACGGGCGGTTTGTCGCAGTGCCACAAAGATCTAAGATAATCTTACGAACTTCCGCTTCTGCTTTTCGATGCGCGGTGCGGTCTTGCAGAACGGAAAGGCCGGGGGCTTCAGCGATCAAGACCATTTTCGCGATCATCACATGTTGAACGCCGATGACGACAAGATCGGATCCGTACCAGAGCGTGGGGAAGACTTCGCCGTTAATCTTGTTCGGCGGATTGCGCAGGAATGGCATATAGCGTGTTTCGCTCGAGACCTTTTGTTCGAGCAATACTTGTTGCTCATTCAGACGATCTATCACGTCAATTAGGCAAAATTTGTGCGATGGGGCTCTGCATACATACTCCATTCCTCGACGGATTGGTCATCGAAAAGCCATTTAGCAACTTGTGCTGCATGCATGACCATCTTGTTGACCGTGGCCGCGTTGGCCCACTGCTCCGGAGCCAACAGCATCTGTGGTGTACGCTTTTGCGTGAAAGCAGAGTAAACTTCTTGTCTCAAACAAATCCAATAGGCGACGTCAAGTAGCTCGTGACGGTCAAAACTGCCCTCGTCATACGAGCTTCTTATAATTGTATTGATGACGTCGAGGAAGTTGACCCTTGCCTGCCGATGGGTATCGTGGTTGTAGTCAAGAAACCCGTCTTGAGATGGTTCATTGCCCTCATCCTCCATCTCTTCAAACTGGCGCAAAACAATCGCAGTCGCCACAATCAGTTTTCTATGCTCTTTATCCCGACTTCCATGGAATCGTCTGAGCGCTGGAATGCAGACTAGCATGTATTCAACCGATGTGTTCGTTGTCAAGTTTGTCAAATATTGACCTTCATACTGCACGCCCTGCGGCCCTGCGTACGCTGGCAGACGACTCATGTGTCTTGAAGATGTCGCACATATAGCGTTGAGTAGTGGCGCAAAATGTCGAGCCCAAATCGGCACAATCATCTGAAAATGCTTTCTTTCGTCGCATGTGTCGAACTCGAACTGTCAGCAACCTCAGAGGCAAACCAATCGTTATCACACATACCCACGGTGCAATGTGATCCACAAAATATCTGAGAAGACACGCTTGGGTGATATCGAGAGGCTCTGCAGCAGATGATCCAGCACCTCCTTCCAGTCGACCAAGTCTAGTCCAGGACGACTGTGTCTGAGCTATGTCTTCTCCTATAAACTCGCTGGTAAAAGACAGATTTGTCGGCGATTGCAGTGGTCCCAGTATGTTTTGATCATGCTGTACTGTGGACCGTGAGCCTGCCCGAGCCTCATGCAGTGCATTTTGAGGTTCCAGAACATCGAGGTGTGACTGTTCAGTAGGCTCTGGCGTTGACTGAGGATACGCCAAGCCCTCACTCGGTGACAGAGAGCCTTCATCTCTCTGAGCTGGACCTAGAAAACCTCAGAACCGCACTGTGTGACCGTAAGATAGACAATTTACTGACGTCTAACATGTACTCTGTCTACCCAAGTTTCCTCACCTGTAAAGCGAGCATCGTATCGGGCCGAAGACCCTGGAAGAAATATCGTAGGTTTGGGCAGACGTATGCAGCGCAAGTCCTTGATAACACATCGGCGGCAGGAGGGGCCGTCATCATCGCACTTCACGTGCTTCGCTTTGCAGCATTCGCAGGGGTGCTGAGTGGGTGGTGGTCGAACTCGTGGCATGGTGATCGTCTCGCCGCCGCTGCGAAGTTTGAGCAAGTGCCGCCGGACGATAGTGCATATTGTGATCTAAGCCCAATAAGGCAGGCACCGGCGGCCGGGTGCCTTCTGTTTACCACTTTGACCTTCGTTCTCCACTTCACGTCTTTTGTCGATGGTTGTCCTGGAATCCGCGATGCTATGTCCTAAATTATTCAGCTTTCATTTGTCAGAACACTGCATGCGGTCAGGTGAAGTGACGGGCATCTCCAACATGGCAAACTTCGCCGTTGTTCATTTCTGAGGCCCGCAACTCGGTAGAGTACATTCTCCAGCATATATAATGCGCACATCAGCACTCGAAACATCAACAAAGCTTCTACTGTGAGCTCGGTTTTATTGAAAGCAGCGATACACTATCAAATTCAATTCATCTTACCAACCATGGAACCTATTAAGATTGCTGTTGTCGGCCTTGGGCGTATGGTATGCTACATAGGTAATTCTGTATCTCGTCTATAGCTCACACCAGCATAGGGAAAGCGCCACGTACACACGCTTCTGTACAAAGTACCACGTGCCCAAGTAGTTGCTGTCTGTAGCTCCACACCCGAGGAGGTGCAGTGGGCGAAGGACAACGATGAGTACAGAGAATTCGGCATCGCAGTATATGACAAATACGATGACATGCTGAGACACCCTGGCCTGCAAGCCGTTTGGATCTCTACCAGCACCGATGTGCATGCCAGCCAATCATTGTCAGCTATCGCAAAAGGACTACATGTACTCTGCGAGAAGCCGCTGAGTACAGACATTGATGAGGTATGGTCAATTCGAGCCCAAATGCATCCGTTCTCACAATCCACAGGCACAATCGGTGGTAGATGCAGCCAAGAAAACACCTCATCTGAAGGTCATGGCTGGGTTCTCCCGTCGTTTTGATGCATCCTACCGGGACGCAGCAGTCAAGATTTATGATAAGAAAGCAATCGGCGACCCATTCATCGTGCGTTCAAACACCTGCGATCTGATTGACAACACTGGGTTTTTTGTCCGCTACGCTTCACGCAACGGAGGCATCTTCGTTGATTGTGCTATCCACGACATTGATCTCTCCTTGTGGTATCTTGGCAACCCCATTCCGAAGGCTTGTTGGGCGACAGGCACACTTCAACATCACCCTGAGTTGAAGCAGTACGGCGATGTCGACAATGCCGTGGGTGTGGTTGAGTTTTATGGTGGCAAGATTGCATACTTCTACTGCTCCAGAACCCAGGCTCATGGGCATGATGTTTGCACCGAGATCACCGGCTCGAAGGGCAAGATCATGGTAAACGTAATGCCAAAAGCAAACAATGTGGTTCTCGCCGATGACTTGGGCATGCGTCATGAGGTTCAGCCCGAATACTGGCAGAGGTTTGAGGATGCATTTGCACTGGAGGCAAACGAGTTTGTCAATTCGATTGTTAGGGACGAGCCAATTCCGCTCCCAATGGAGACTGGAATTGTTGTCATGAAGATCGGAAGGGCGTTGCAGGAGGCTCTTACAACTGGCGAGGTTGTTAGATTCGACGAGAGCGGTCACCAACGATCCAGCGCCTCTGTTCACTGAACTAGACATCAAGGTCGGATCCGTCCAGTATATACAAAACCATAGTTTATCCAAATGAGCCTTTGCAATAATGGATAGAAAGCAGTTGTTAGGCAAGTCGTTTTGAGTATGTTTGACTGGCAATTTGTGATTGTGTCATTAGACTGGTTGATCGACGTTCAGATACTCTGTCTAGCAGTGAATGTTCCGCTGTAAATCAGTGGTCAGAGAGATCATGGAGAGTTTTGCAGCCATTTTCAGGCTAACTGTAATGGGACACATTTGTATTACCTAATCGAGTGCGGGTCAGACGCACAGACAAGGTGAGCAGCGGAATACACGTACGCGAAACCTTGCATCTAGACATTGATTTGCCAATTTTTTCTCGGATCCATGGCTTACCAATGCTCTACTTGCGCCAAATCATACTCTTCAGCAAGCCATCTAGCTCGGCATAACATCGCTCGTATGATGACTCTTGCATCTGCGTGAATGCCTATCGATTAATTGTTTCTTTCCAGATCAGCCTGACCGACAATCCAAATGCCCGTTCTGCAATAAGAGCTATGTACGACAGTTAGTCAATTGTATCTAAGGTCCATGACTTTGCCACTCAGGTTTGAACAGAGACATTGCACGCCGTCATGCCGAACGATGTCCGAAGAGCCAAGGACAATCGATCTCCAAACAGTCAGGACGTGGGCAACCTCGGAAGTCTTGCGACAGGTGTGCACGCAGTAAAGTGGCTTGCGATGGACAAATCCCATGTAGTACCTGCGTGAAAGCCAGAGTTCAGTGCTCGGCCAATCGTCTCGAGAAAAGCCAGCGCCAAACATCTCCACTGCCAGAAACGGATGTGAGATTCTTGACTCAGATTAATCTTCGAGCAACCCCCAGAGATTCCGATTCAAACATATCTGAGACCACGGGCGCTGTCAGTCGCGTACCTTTTCTTCTCAGTTATACCTCTGCGGAGCCCGGCAAGCCAAATGACTTTGCGCACGCTCTGAAAACCACAGCCACAACAAAGAGTCATCCAGACAGAGTGGTAACGGCAGATGAAGCGGAGATGGACGGCGAATCGGTCCAACCCTTTCCCATCTTCCCATCTTTTTTTGCTGCAGAACTCTTCCAGTTTGACATTACATTAGACTCCTCTAATCTGTCAGACCTGTCACTACAGAGCGACGACTCTTCTGATCGCTACAACAGTGTATACGGGCAGAAAGCAACCGAACTGATAAACATCCTCGAAGACTTCCGTGGGGGAATTTCGGTACCGTCTCGAGACCTGATCACTTCCTTGTTGACTCCAACCAACCTGGCAGTTTGTCTGGACACCTACATTCGGAATGGACACAGACACATCCCGATAATACACAAGTCCTGTCTAAAGGTCGAGTCCATGGAACTCACACTTCTTCTCGCCGTATTTGTGGTCGGTGCTGTCTGGTCTTATCCTCGTGATACGTACTTCACGGTGCTCAATATTGTCGAGATGACGGAGAGAAGCATATTCGAAGGCGAACTCTTCAGGAAGCTTCAGAAGCACGACTCGAGAGACGTTGCTATAGGGTCGCCTGGTGTCATGTCTGTCCTACAGGCCGCCACGCTTCTTATATCGATCAGCTTCGCTTTTCCTAGTGCCGATGTTCGGCGACGTTTTCGCAACCAAAGATTTACTGACCTGGTATCCATCGTACGCTTGCTAGATGTAGACACGAACTGGAGTCCTCAAGGTTCGACCACTTCTGACCTCGTCGGTTTCGATTGGAGTGACTATGTCGCTCGCGAATCCTGCAATCGGTGCGTAACAGTCGAGTCGACCAAGCGTTGCGCTAGCTAACAAAACCTAGTCTCATCTACTATATATACTTGTTGGACTCTCACATTTCCATACTCTATGCCACGCTCCCCCGCATACCTGTTTTGGAGATGCAAGCTTGCCTGCCTTCCGATGAGTCTGCTTTCCAGGAGGTGAGCCCTGAAGCGTGTCGAGCTCGATTCTCGTGTACTCAGCTCTTATCGCGAGTCAGCCTCGTGGATCTTCTGCAGAGTCTGATGGGTGTTGACCCGATCAGCCCACAGCTTAGCGAGTTGACAATGTTTGCATTGTTTTTGACCATTGGATGTAGGTCTGTCGAGGAACTTAAATTTCCTAACTAACAAATATGTCAGCTCTAATATCCATGATCTTTACAGCAAAAGCACAACTACTTGACGCACCTCAGGTGCTACGCTTCGAGCGCGCACTTGGTCGTTGGAAGGAAGTCTGGGACCATTCGCAGAAGGTTCGCCCTGTGTCGAAAGACAACGGCTTTATGAGTCATGCAGACGAAGTGTGGTTGCTAGCACACAACATGTTGACGTCGGACGCATCGCAACTGATACCCAAGTTCGAGGTCAACGACATGTCACAGTGCAGGCGATGGTTAGCAGAACTCGGTTGACAATCTCACGTGTAACCCCCTCAAGCAAGCGTCCAGAAAGATGCTTTCAAAACCGTCATTGGCCATCTCATATCTTAGACCCACAGAATCTTTGCGCCCTTGACGCCGCGCTACCTTGTCAACTCATACAGAAGTTCGTAGTTCAACATCAGAAAACGCTTTTGCAACATAATTACTACATTTCAGACGCACGGGTTTTACTCGGTAGAGCTTGAACTTCTAACTAGTTCAAAGCGGAAGTGTACGGTACAATTCTCCAAGTGAGCATGATGGTCGGGGTAAACCCACCTAAGGGGGGCTGGTCGGGGAAAACCCACAAGGATGAGGCTCCACCCGGAGAAATCCCACATCATGTTAGCATGAAATCATTGGTTCCCCTACTCCACCTCGACCATAAACAGCTAATGCGAAGGATTACATTGTATCATTGTCTCGCGTCAATGTCTGGATTTCTCAACCACTCTTTCTGCCCAAAATGTTCCGACAATCACTTGGTGAAGGTACGATCTCTTCCCTCTCACACTTCCATGGTGTGACTGACCACGTCGAAAACAGCATGTCACCGAGTGACACCTTCTGCATCTATCCCATGGAGGACCACATTTGCCCAAAGCTCAAAGCGCGCTCGCATTTCCCCAACACTGGTACGCGCCGCCGTATCCTCTAGACACACTTCGACCACCCAGAAGAAAACAACGTCTTTGTCACGCGAACAAAGGCCAACTAGTGTCGTTGAATATGCATTGTAAGTTTCGAAGAGCCAGTCAGGTTCTCTCCAAGGATTCACGCTGATCGGTGTTTTGCACACATCTCAGAACCACATTGGACGAGATAGCAAATTGGGCACGGCAATCATCCGCCTGGCCGCTGAGCTTTGGCCTCGCCTGCTGCAGTATAGAGATGATGCATGTATCCATGCCGAGGTACGACCAAGATCGTCTCGGTATCATCTTTCGCGCCTCTCCACGTCAAGCAGATATCATGATCGTTGCAGGCACAGTCACTAACAAGATGGCGTCTGCTGTTCGACAATGCTACGATCAAATGCCGGATCCTAAATGGGTGATTAGCATGGGAAGCTGCGCAAATTCGGGAGGCTACTACCACTACAGCTACTCGGTAGTAAGGGGCGTGGATCGTATTGTGCCGGTTGATATATATGTGCCGGGGTGTCCACCGACAGCGGAGGCATTGCTTTATGGTGTTTTCCAGTTGCAGAAGAAGATGCGGAAGACCAAAATCACGAGAATGTGGTATCGCAAGTAGCTTTTGCTTCGATGGACCATTGGTTAAAGAAGGTGGACCAGATGCGAGAGTCCAAAAAGAGTGGATTGGAAGACGCGGTCACATGAAAACAAACTCAAAGATAACACATACATGTTCCAGAGTTTTTGAAACCAGATGTACCAATGTTACTCATTATTCTCTCTACCTCTGGCAAGAGAGTCCCCAACCACGGCGTCTACGTTTTCCTAATTCCGATGCATAATCCCACATCACTTCGCCCACTCTTTGATCACGTTCTCGAGAAAAGCAAAAGACTTCCAGGACGCCCTACTTAGTACTCAGCCTTCTGTGGCGTTCGCGCCTCAGTAACCTCACCAATCAGATCCTACCCTCATTCGGATTCGAGCAATCAACCACTCTGACCAAGAACGATGAGTTTTGTTGTACGGGCAAAATTGAGCTATCTTCCATAAAGCCGACTGAGGACAATAAGGCTGAAGACGCGGTCTCATTGGAAGACAATGGAGCTCCCAGGCTAGCAGCTGATGTTGCAACGATATGATGGCCGAACGTGGAGGCTGCTATGTTGCCACCCAAGGGCGTGGACTCGTTCTCATGGCAGTGCAGCTGCGCAGGCGCACTCCAGCCTCATGTGTTACTCAATGCACGAAGAGTGGGAAGCAGTGTTTCTGTATATCATCTTGGATAAGTTCTCCTTAAGACATTTCGAGAGGTTACCTGCTGGACCTTGGTACCAACGTTGATTTATAATGTAAACACGAATACAGCCTCGTACAGTCACTTCTGTGTTTGACGTGATCATGCAATCCATGGTAGGAGGCAATCTGAAGTGATCCTGTGTCTAGAGAGGATAGATAGAGTTTTGAAAAAGAAGCTCACCGGATAACAAAGAAGCTCAGCAAGATCTCAGGTTAATCGACAAGATTGACTTAAGATTTCGAAATTGCACGCCTAAACTGACTGCTCTCTGACTACGGGAAATAGGATGAGTTGGGTTTGTTGTGTTGTTCAATTCGAGGGATACTACGCGCTCTATTGTACTTTGGTGAGGATCAAGGAGGCTGCTAAAATTCCTTTGGATAAGAGCAATCTGAAGCGCTTTCCAGAAGCGAGAAAGAAAGATCCCGAGTGTATCACGTGATAAAGCACAAGCACAGAAAAGTCCATGCACGTCTGATTCCCTGGCTTCCAGACAACTCTGCAACTCCACACCACCGTAACGATCCGTTCACCTGGGCGACCACTAGCGCAAGGCGGTCGGCTTGAAGTAGGCCAGCCAACCGCTCCAAGCAGCTGGCTTACTGTTTAGGGATGATGATTAGCAGAAATCCCCCTGCTCTTGGCAGGATACAGACCTGCTATCTGCTAAGCAGACCCACCTCCGCGTTTTAACTCTGTTGGTGGTCGCCGCGGTTCGATGCTCTTTTCGCCCACGCCATGTTCTTCGTCTTTCCGTCAGCCTACTAGTACGGTAGTAATCGCATGTCTGCACAAGCCGCGCGGACATCTCAAGAGCGTTGCGCAAGGTCAGCTCGTTACTCACAAGCGACGCTCAACGCTACACTTTTGCTAGCATGCAAGTAGTGAAATCGATTGATCGCAGAGAAAATGTTTCGATTGTTGTTCGAGATGGGAGATCGTCGCGCTTGCCGGTGGTCCCACTCGCTTCGCATGCTCGCCCACTAAAGAAAGGGGTTGCATTCGAACAGTGCATGCTTGGCAGATCCACTTCGGACACTTCGAAGCACAGTACGAGCAGCAATCTCCACGACCCCATCAACTCTTCAGCACTACTTACTCGTGTTGACTGCACCGACTTCATACAGAGGGTTCGGCACTAACAGAGCAATAATCAAACCTCGAATACATTGGGGACCATATGAGCACGCCGTTGAGACAAGCTGAGCTTCTGACCACTTGCTCTGTCTTCACAGAGAAGTCCTGCCTTCAACACTACCTGTCACGATATTTGTGCTCGAATACTAGCCTCTGTTGCAAAGTTTAGCGTGTCTGTCAGTCGCGGGTGGAGCCATGTATGCAGACGCCAAAGGGATAAGGCGCAAGTCGCTGAACATTGTCGAGGGGGCGCGCCAGCCACACAACACCGGTCAGTTTTCGCGGACGCCTCAAAAAAGTCCGCGACCTTGGCGCGGTGAACGACGTTGCTGTATGTGCGATGGTAGAAACACGGTCGTCTCGACCGCCGAGATAGATCGCGTTGTCCGAATCCCCAATGCCAGCTTAACGGTCTAGTCACAGCTGAATTAGCCATGGAGGCGTTCTGCCCTTGAGTCGCCAAGAGCGATAGAGTGAGAGCACAGTGTTGTATAAGAACATCTACGGCCTTCTTTTCGCTCAGCACCCAGTCATTCTTTATGCTCACCTCAGCTACACGTCTAATTCAGACAGCCACTCGTTTCTGTTTCGTCTTAGATCTTGGCCAACCTGCCTTCCGGTCCCTCGAAAATGCGCCTCATATCCCTTTGCATACTCCTATTGGAGACTGCGTCCGCTCTCTCAATCAAACGTCCCGCGAGAGATCTCCCGTACACTGAACTCGGATGCTACAAAGATAACGTGGATGGGAAAAGAGCTCTCAATAGCAAGAGCACTGCTGCAGACGACATGAGCGTCGCGAAATGTGCCAAATTCTGTTCTCAGTTCGACCTCTTTGGCGTGGAATACGGCCGTGAGTGCTGGTGCGGCAACACTAGGGACAGTGGCAGCACCAAGGTCGATTCCAGCGAATGTTCTTTCACCTGCCCGGGCAACGACGCTGAAAAGTGCGGTGCCGGTGACCGTTTGAACATCTACACCAATGCGGCTCCTGTCGCTCAGCAAGCTGCAAAGCTCACCGGTGTCACCTCACTCGGCTGTTTTGTGGACAATGGCAATCGCGTTCTCCCCAACAGGTACACCAGCAGCGGTGATATGACTGCGGCGAAGTGTGCAGAGAACTGTGCCGGCTACACCTACTTTGGAACCCAGTGGTCATCGGAGTGCTACTGTGGTAACACTGTCCCGACTGTCTCAGCACCGGCATCCGAATGCAACATGGCATGCTCTGGCAATGATGATGAGCTGTGTGGTGGTGGCATGCGACTGAACGCTTACAAGATTGATCCTGTATCCGCGACGGCATCCAGCACTGCTGCTCCTCAGCCTACAGTATCTTCGGCATCTACCACCACTATCTCAGGCTACGAGTACAAGGGATGCTACACTGATAACGTTCCCCAACGTGTGTTGGCCGGAAAATCTTCGTCCAACGACGCGATGACTCTTGAGATGTGCGCCGCCTTCTGCAAGGTCGGTGGATACAGCTGGTTCGGTGTTGAGTACAACTTTGAGTGCTACTGCGGAACGAAGCTTGACGCGCTCAGCATGAAGGAACCTGAATCGGCATGCGCTGCTACTTGCACGGGCAACAAGGACCAGAAGTGCGGCGGTCCCGACCATCTCAACGTGTACATGAACCCGGAGTTGGCCGCGCCAGCGCAGAAGACCGAAACCTCGCTCAACGGCTTTGTGTACCAGTCTTGCTGGACCGACAAGGTCGATGACCGTTCTCTGAAAGCAGTCGACTACCGCCTTGACGATATGACAGTGGAGAAGTGTGCCAATCAATGCAAAGGCTACTCGTACTTTGGGCTGGAATACTCGCGCGAATGCTACTGCGGAAACGATCTTTTGGGCAAAGCGGCCCCTGCGTCTGAGTGCGGTATGCTCTGTATGGGTGCCAACGACCAGTGGTGTGGAGGTCCAGATCGTCTCAACCTCTACGCACAGGCGACAGTATTGAGTTCTACTTCGCTGACATCCAGCACCGCCACTCCTTCGGCGACATCTGAGCTCAGCAGCAGCATTACCTCCAGCGCCGGATCGTCATCCATCACATCTTCCCCAGCCGACGTCATAACATCGAGCGACAGCCCCTCCAGCCCTCAATTCTCGTCGTCCATCCCGTCCTCGACAACAATGACTCCCACCACTACAACCAGCTCAGGTCCATCTCTGACAACCATCACCAACTGCCCAGCTACACCCACATTCGCCGGGCCAGAATACTGTTACTTGAGTGGTGCATTGCCATACTACTGCTCAGTGCTTATCGCGTCCACGAATCTGCCTTATTACATGGCTTCAAGCGCTCTGGCCTACTGCAAAGCCAACATGAGTCCGCAAAGCTCTGCCGGAATTTCCGGAGCAGCATCCTGTTTTCCCAGCACCATACCCTACAATCCAGCCTCTATCCAACCTGCTGCGAGCAGCGCGCGCAGCTGCCTCATGGGCCCCTCTGTATCGATGTACTGCCAATTTGACTCGGCCTGCGTAACCAAGACCTACACCGCTGGCCAAGAGCCATCCGCTAGCCAAGAGGCCTCCGCAACCGCCACTACCGGCATCGACATGTTCAAGGACGGCGGCTTCGAAGACGGCACCTTTGGCGCGTGGAAGCAAAACGACGGGCTCAACTCGGGGCTCATGAACGCCGCCGTCAACAGCGCACGCCCACACACAGGCAGCTACGGCATCTCCCTACGCTACGACAACATCAACGGCGCCTCTGTCAACTGGTTGCGCAACATGAAACTCACCCCCGGAAAATCATACCAGCTGCAACTCTACTACTTCTCGACCAACCCCGGCGGCTCCTGGTGCGCAATCAACATGCAAACGGAGATGGGCAACCTTCAAGACACGACGCTGCGGAATAGTGCAGCCAACACGTGGCTGACCAAGACGCTGACTTTTAAGGCGACAAAGTCGTGGTCATATGTGTATATCAGTTTTGGGTGTAATGTTGATGCGTTGCCGAGGAGTACGGGGGGTGTGAATTCGGTGTGGTTGGATGATGTGACGTTGAAGCAGATTGATTAGATGCCCTGGTTTGAGGCGCGTAGAATATCGACGTAGCCAGTCCTAGACAATGGTATAATCACCGTCGAAATATGCAACCTCTTAATTCTCTCTCTATGTTATATCCACTCAATCGAGCCACGCACATATCTCCCGCAAAACCCCTTCTTGTCAGAGTATGTGAAAGAGCAGATCATGTAAATGTACTTCACCGAGTTATCAGTACTCAACGTTTTCAAACTTCCTACCCTACCCCTGGCCCGTCCACTCCCCCCTCCCC